>VVHJ01016142.1:3275-20576 GCA_015107715.1 Tylochromis polylepis
CTTTCCTGTTGCGTCCCTCTGTGACGGCCACAGACAGAAAGGGCATGAACCAGGGTGCGGTTTCAGCAAACTATTTCATAGTTTGTATCATCAGGGACTAGTTCCCTCTTGAGAGCTTCAATCTGGCTCAGCCTGCTTGTTTCCACACATTCCCATTAGCAGTCAAGCGTTAGCCACAGAGAGAGTTTCACAGTGTAAACCACTCTGACGATGGCTGCTGCTGTGTGAAAATGTTTGCTGTGCGCTCTTTGCCAGATTCCAACTGGAATCCACTATGGGTTTCCTCCAACTCATTGGCGCCCATTCAAAACACCTATCAAAGCTGTGCCGGTATCCCACTCTTTGCTGCACAGCTTTCTCCCCGGCAGAAGTCCACATGCCAGCGCTAAGGGTGTATGCACACGCAGCAGCACATGGGGAAACGGCAGTAGCAATTAAACTGGTTTACCGCTGCTGCATGCAGAAACAGCATGATGTGAACCTGCTTTTATGAAGCTTCAAAGCTTCCCAGTTCTGTGCTGATGCAGTTCCTTGAAGATAAGAGAACAGAAACAAAGAACACATGATCGGTGGCAGGCACAGGCTGCAAGAGATCACTATTGAAAAAGGTAACATACGCTTGAAAGAGGAAAACAAGGGTATCATACTCATAACCTTACTGCTCAGTAACATTGTTTTGATTACAATGCCAAGCTGACAGCTTATTTGTTTTTTTTTGTACTTCCACAAAACAATTACCAAAAAGTCATTCAATAATATTGCTATTATAATATAAAATGGGCCTTTATGCTCACTTCCAGCATGTTTCATAATTAGAGGTAATCCTTTTTTTTTTTTTTAATGCAGCTCTTAGGTTGTTACCTATCTCCATGAAACCATTTCACCTTCCTTAAAGCTAGTTTTCTTTTTATTGGCTGCTCCTCGTAAACAAAAGTTATTAACAGCTGCTGAGATGATCATACAAGTATATCAGCCTATGCTGTTTTCAGTTACATACGCAGAACTTCATTTTAAACTTTGTCTACGTTTAATATGAGCATCCACTATTGTAACAGTGCATACAGATAATAAAAGCTTGATATGGCCACTTTATAGTCATTTGAACCATTATTAAAGAAGCAAAATGGTTGGACAAACCTGCAGAGAACACTGCAGTTGTGACACCTTTACTTCAGGTCGCTGTTTTGGTTTCTAAGCGTAAAGAAAATTCCCCATTTCAGTTCAGCTTCACCGCTTGTGTCAATCCTGTTTACTCCCGTGGCAGATAAAGGTTTCCTCCCAATACCAAATGGCAGACAAACAAATTGAGTGCCTAGCTGGTGATGAGTGTAACACTTAGCAGCCAAGGACCCAGACACCAGCTCTCTGAAGAAGTGTTGCTTTTGCATAGACTCGTGATTATCAGCTGGCCATAAACATTACTCCAAATGAATGCTAAAGCTGCTTCATGTTAGCTGGCAAGTGCTTCCTAACAAGTTAATAAGGTGATAATTAGTCAATATCAGGTTTACAGCTTGAATCCATGTGACTATGAAATCCATTAGCTTTAATACCAAATGTTGCATATAATTGGCCCATTTTGCTAGGAAAATCAGTTTTTTTTTAAAAGTACAATTATGCATAATTGTCCAATCAATTATTGTTACAATCTGCATTTCAGGCCAACATCAGTCCAAGAGCTTTTTCCTACACACAGCAGCTGAAAAATAATTTAATTTGTATTTTTAAAATTACACCTGAAACCTAACCAATTACTGCTTACTGATTTTCAATAGCATAAACAGCACTCATGGATAAAGTGTAATATGGATGGTATTCAGTAACCACTGAAATTTCATATACAGCTATAATGTTCTGACTGCCATTAAGCATGTAACTAGAGAAGTGAAAGAAGTGGGCTTTGGAGCAGAGCTCAGTGTCTGTGGATTGTTCCCATGCAGCTGATTAACATCAGCAGTCAGATCTCTATACTCTCAGTGTAATTTCCACCCACTTTTCAGTGGTAGGCCCCTCTTTGCAAACCTGGTCTACATTAAAGAGCAAAGGCCTCTCTGGCTCCCTTGAGGTGCATTAACTTTCACTCGTTATATACAAGAACAAGGGAAATTTGACTGCTAGCAGAACTGCCAATTACAAATGCCCTTATGTTGTGCCTTTAGCTCACCAACTAGTCCAGCAAAGTCACTTCGCTCGGTCCACTTTTGAATTTAATCAAAATGAGCCACATATATAACAAAATACGTCTTATTTAACAGTAAAGTGAGCACTTAAGTGCACATAAAACCTTCTTATCGTCTAGGATTACTATAACATGTAACTTTAGCTTTAGAGACTTTACAGATTTTAGCTTTTAACACATTAAAGGGCAAAGACACATATATAGGATGAGAATGAGCAAGGCACAATTTTGACTCTTCATCTCTGAAGCAATCAACAAAAACAAAACAAAACCGGCTTGTGAACTAACTTCAAAGCATGTAAAGATTTTAGAGAGGATTTTAAAAAAGTAGACACTGAAAAAAAGAAAAGGAAAAAAAAAAGCTCAAAGTTGTCCAGAGCTCTGAGTATGTATGTCAAGTGAAAAGCATTTTCATACAAGCTGATACGATTTGATTTGTATCTTTTCCCCTTCCTGTCTTGTCATTGGGTCTGGGGTATTTGAATCAGTAATTTCTCAGAGCGTGATGGGAACTGGAGGCCTGCACAGCATCTGGTTGACTTGGAAACAGCTGTGTTTTCACAGTTCTGACTGAGGGTTTATAGCCGCTCAAAGCGAGCCTGGGTTCACTGGGCCCATTTAGCTAAACAATGTTAAATCTCACGTCTCCCCCCACAGCTGAAATTCCCACTGAAACCCTGTTAATGTCAAAGGTACTCCTCTTCTTCTCAGAGAACGTGTAAAGTCAGCAAGTCTGGGCACGCCGAGTTCTGGTTTATTATTAGGTTTCCCATGTTTAATAAACAAATGACAGTTCGCTTTAGGTGTCATAAATGAACAGCCTTTATACTCTGTTCCTAGTTGTGGGCAAAAGAATACACAAATACAGTGAGGCTCTTCTGTTATTACTCTTTCACACCCACATGATGTGCTGTTCGGAGCTGCTATTACAGCAATACATTCAAAACACAGATGATTTCTTAATCATTCATAATAACAGTTTTGGTTTCCTTTGAGTCAGTATATTGCTCTGCTCATCTCTCCCTAGATAAACCCCTTTGACTAATACTACTAAATCCACAACTGATACACAGCATGTCATGGAACCCAGCACTGGTTTCACGCATGTTCTTCTGCTAGTCTATAGCTAGACGCTTTCTCCACAAAAGGGAAAAAAAAAAACCCCAAAAGCCCCAAAACATGTTTACGCAGTGATATAATTTAATCTGTTTTATCCTGTTTAGTTGAATTGACACTGTTCAGAGTGTCAGCACACTGGAACTCAACTGAGCTGCTGGGAGTAGACTATGAAGTCACACAAACCAGATGATTTCATGTGCTTACTCCACTGAGACTCTACAGTAGAAATAGTTGAGCCTACTTGGCTTTTAGCTCAACATGCAGGTCTGTCTGTCTCTCTGAACGAATGACCACTCAGAGGGCAGGCTTTTTAGTGAGTGACCGTGCTCTTAGCTCAGGATTAACACTGAGTGATGCTCAAGCAGATTACTCAACGTCCCCTGCATGCCAGTCTACGTTGGCAGGGCAGGTCATAGAGAAGGGTACTCGTCAGATTGATGGTGGTGAAGGTTTGCAGGCAATTTAAATATTTCCATTTCAGGCTAATCGTCTTTCAGTATTACAATATTCAGTTGCATGTATCTGACAGCCACAGTTGCTAGCTATCCATCTTTACATAAGGGTTACTCACATCAGGAAAAGGTAAACATTAAAATCCCACATTTTTGTTTGTAGCAATTATTTTACTTTGGGGAAAACCTGCATAAGCTGCAAGAGTAAAGTAGAAAAAAAACACTTCATCACTTTTCTTACATATCCCTAAACATGCATATAAAACCTAAGCCTTAGCTTTACTTACCAGAACTGCAGACATACTACAAATTATAGTATACAATACATATGGCATAATATGTAGTTCTATAACAGCATCCTCTCTTACACCCAGCAACTTTTCTTTTTTCTTCAAACTGTAAGTACCACATAGTTCTAAAATAATCAACCATATATTTCCGTAATTACACCATAAGGAAGGCGCCCCAGTATTCTCCAGATTTGGGACTATAAATCCTTTGGTGACTACGACCTTGCGGGCAACGAGCATCTACATGTGGATAGAATAAAGCTATTTCTGGCAGATTCTCAATCAAATAAACAATTCTGGAAGATTTAAGAATAAGGTGGCTGACTCACAGAAAGCCTGTTCATTACAAAGGAAACATTGCTCCACAAATCTTGTATAATGGTGGCCCCTTGTGGACAAATTAAGTAGCTTTTTGTAAAGACATTTAAAAAAAAAAAAGCACTCACAGAGACCCTATTAGGTACACCTTGCTAGTACTGGGTTGAACCCTGTTTTGCCTTGAGAACTGCCTCGATTCGTCATGGCATAGATACAACAAGGTGCTGGAAACATTGCTCGGAGATTTTTGTGTGTGAATTGTGGCCTTAGCTTACAAGAGTGGCAGCCAGTGTGGTCTTCTGCTGTTGTAGTCCATCAAGGTTTGACGTGTTGTGCATTCAGAGATGCTCTTCTGTATAGCTTCGTTGTAATTAGTGGTTATTAGATTAGCGGTTACTGTCTTCCTATCGGCTCAAAGCAGTCTGGCTATTCTCCTCTGACCTCTGGTATCCTCAAGATATTTTTTTTGGCCTGCTGCTCACTGGATATTTACTCTTTTTAGGGCCTGTAAACTGCACACTTGGCTGCGTGGGAAAATCCTATTGGATCAGCAGTTTCTAACCAGCCTGTCTCACAACAACATCCATGGCATGTTCAAAGTGACTTAAATTGCCTGTCTTCCCCATTCTGATGCTCAATTTCAACCTCAGTAGGTTGTCTTGACCTACATGCCTAAATACACTGATTTGCTGCTATGTGATTAAATGATTAGATATTTGTTAACAAGCAGCTTAAGAGGAGTAGCCACAGAATAAAATAGATAACATGGTAAGAATGTGGATTAATCAGGACAGAACATACTGACTGCATAGACAAATCACGGTTCACATTGAGTATTTGTAGATTTACGATAACGCTGACCTGTACTTGCCAGTCCGCACCTGTACACCTTTCATTCCACAATGTTGGGCCCCACCTACATCATTTAAAAGATCGTCTCCAATCATCAGTACCTGAACGTGAGAAGGGAGAAGAAAGAGAAAACAGCAGTTCATCAATCCGTGCAACTGACAACACAATACTTGACCCTTTGTCCTTTGTGGTTAACCAGCTTTATCACTTGTTAATACCACTACAGTATGTTTTTGAAGTATTTCAAACATTTGGATACAAGTCATTACTGCGCCAAGCTGCCAGAAGTTATTCTCTGTTGTCCTTGCTTCCTTACTAAGCTTCATTAGCACTTGAGGAGATCAGTTTCATCCAGGCCTCCATTCTACTCATGTTTCTTTTCAAAAACTGCTTAGTCGTCATCCCCACCGACTCAGGTGACCAACCTTTTGCGCCACTGCCTACTAAGAAAAGCCGCAGAGGGGGATAAGGGCAAAAACAAAGGAGCAACCCATGATGGGCTGTCTACAACACAAGAAAAACAAAAAGGAGACACATTAGAAGAAATACACTGCACTGGGAGATTAAAAACAAAAAGGGGGATTAAGAACTCAACAAGCGTCATTATTTTTAGATAAAATATGACTGTTTAAGCTACTTGCGAGATCAAACAGGAGCAGGGTTTTTTTCCCCCTTCAATGCAAGTGTGTCAAGGGCAAAAAGAGGTGGCCACAGACTCCTAAGAGAACCTAATGCAGATGTATGTTAAGAACATCAACACCCTAGACCAGCTTTATGTGCTTAGTGAGGTCAAACCATGGAACTACTTTACTTTATTAATGAAGCAGAGGGACAAAGAAAGGAGGGGAAGCTGATGAAAGCGGAGTCAGAGCTGGTACAGAGAGTTCCTTGAACACAGGAGGAGTGCGGTATCAATTGACTGGGCCTAACAGGCTGTTGTTCAGTGATTCTAAGAAGGCATTTCTTAAAGAAACAAAGAAAGAAAAGAATAACAGTGGGTCTCTAAGGGAGCTTTCTAAGTGAGTGACTCAACAAACAAGGAATTCAACTGTGTGGGGGGAAAAAAAACAAACAACAAAAAAACCCAGCCTGGGTGAGTAAATGAATGCTCTGCAGAGGATGGCAAAGTTAGCTGCGAAAATTTCCAGAGTGAAGCTTGTACTGAGATTATTGAAACTTTCATTAACATTCTTGTGTCTGTGTGTTGGATTTGCAGTAAGAACAGTAAAAAAATTGTAAGAATTTTACTATGAAACCAAAAGACCATGTTTATCTGTTATACATTATTGTTTTATAAGTATTGCAAGACTCGTGTCATAATATGATTTACTTGTTAAAGTGTCTTCTTTTGCATTCTTCTCATACAACATAACACATTGGTTATTCTCACAAATACTTTCATTAATGAAACACATGATATCAGACTTATAAGAAACAAAATACAAAGAAAACATGTTATGAGCTTTTCCCCCCCATATTTGAATGAGTGCCTGTTCAAAACCAACTAAAACGATAAATAAATACAATTGTAAATTTTCTCATTTACAGTGGTACATACAATACAAAGTACAGTTTATGCCATAATTTGTTGGACAAAGATGCAGTTTTTGTACATTTGTCTCTTTACACCACCACAGTGGATTTTAAATCAAACAGTCAATATGTGATTGAAGGGGAGACTTTCAACTTTCATTCAAGGGGTTTTACAATTTGCATTAACTGTTTAGGCCATTTTTATACATGGATTCCATTTTTATAGGCTCAAAAGTAATCGAACAACTGACTGACAATCACTTTCACGACCAGTTGCGGACTGTTCCCCTGCTATTTCATGACAAGCGAAGCAGATATAGCTAATATATCGTTATAGCTAGTTGATTCAAAGTGTTGAAATTGTATTCTACAGCTTTTAATTGTAATTTTAAATACTGATAAGATGTTGTTGAAAGCGTTGACGCCCATATTTAGGCTGAAAAACCAAAACAGACCCATCAAAGAGAGAGAGAAAATCTTTAGGAGTGGCTAAATCAACACTGTGGTACATTCTTAAAATGAATGAAAACACTGGACAGATCAGCAACACCAAGAGGCCTGGAAGACTGTAGAAAACAACTGAAGTGCATGATGACAGGATTATTATTTTTAAAAAAAATATCTGAAAAGAAATTAAAGCTGAAAGTTTGCGATTCAGTCACATATAGCTGAATTTACAATCCACTGCGGTAGAGTACAGATGCAAAATCAGGGAAAAATAAAATAGTGTCATAGGTTCGTTATTTGTTGGACAAACTGTAGAAGGAGTGTCAGAGCACAGAGGAACAAGCTCAACAAAGCAAAGTTGCAAAACAAGAACTAAAGCCAGCTGGTATTTATTGCACAACTGACGGTAAACTGATCCATCCTAACTTGTACTCTGCGCACATGCAGGGTCATCTATTGCTGCATACCTCATGTGGTTGAAGGCCCATATCATTGAGAACACTCTGGAAGAATGTTGGGGAAGGTTTTCCAATTACTTCTGCCTTTAAATCACAGGCATACTAAAAAGAACAAAACAGCCAACATTAAAAATAACTTATTTATTTCCACTGAACTCTAAAGAAATATTGATGCACCCATTTTACCTCCAGAGCTTTCATGTAAACGCCAACATCTAATTTTAAACCATCCGTCTCCTTGTAGTATCGCCTATGAAGAGAGACTAACATCAATAAATACATTTCATTATATAATTATGTGTTATTTTGAATAAGCAATAGAGTAATGACTGTTGACTAGTAATATTTTATTACCCCTGGCCCAGGGAGAAAAGCACCGGCTTTTCCAGACCTATAAGGACCCTGAAAGCCTCGTTCAAGTTCTGATAGGAAAAGTTTTCAGCTGCATCTCCTACAATCACACAGTTTGGGTTGTTTTTGTCAACACCGTCAAACTCTGGGAGAAGTCCTGCAGAGAAGTAGCAAAGTCATAACTGGGTTATTACATCTAAAGTCTTCAAATTATTAGGACATTTTCTGCTCAACCAGCTTTGATTAGTCTGAATATTTTATTATTTAAAATTTGGACATGATGGGCATAATGATTATTGTGAATTTTTTGTTTCATACGTCAAATACATATTATATATATATTCATGCCAGTATTTGTAAGAATAAGTAATGTCTTATGCTGCAGAAGGGAACACTTTAACAAGTAAATCATATTATGAGACACAAGTCTTGTTTTACTTATGAGACCATTTAAGTTCAATTCGATAGCCAATTTAGAGGTGGTCAAGCAGAAGGCTCAAGATGATTTGAGATGAAATGACACAGCTTATAATTTAACACCAGAATGTAACAGAAAAAACCCTTTATGTACTCCTCACATATATTATACCAGGGCTTTTTAATAAGCATTTATTCTAAGAACACTCTTAGAACACAACCAACTAAGAAGTGGTGTGAAAACTTTAGATGCATTCTGCATAGGCTCAAATATGAACCTTACCATCATGCACCAGCAAGTGAGGGCGTAAACCTCTCTCTTTGAGAATGGCTATGGCTGCAGGCGCAGGAGGGAAGACTTCAGATACAGAGATGTCAAAGCCTAGTCTTCGAAGCTTGGCAACAAACTTCTCTCTGGTGGCCTGGGTCTCATTGGTGCAGAATCGCAGCTGCAGGTCAGATTCCTTGAGCCTTTCAATAGGTCAGGAGGGCACAGTGGGTTGTCACATATATCATTAAGTCTGAGTGACGGACTTTGACAGCTATGCAAACTGAAGACGCAAACCTAAAACAATTTTTTACGTGAAAAATTTCACTCACTTTTTCACAGCTTCGATCGAGCCAGGAATGGCAACTCCGTCACCCTCCCCGCTGTCATATAAAACTCCACACAGGTCCAAAATGACACCTTTTAAACTCTTAGCACAGCCCGGCCAGCCAGTGTCAGCCATGACGAAGTGTCTAGTGCGCACGCGTGTACTCTAAAGCAGCACGTGGCAAAGCACGTGTGCTGTTTAATGTGTTTATCGAAAACACACAAAACGGTGTTTTGTTTTTTTAATGTACATTCTTAAGTAGAATTAGACTGGCCGTTGGATCCCAGAGGAAGTGCTTTCAATAAATCTGGACGGAACATTAAAAATAAACTCGGAAATTAATACAAAATAAAATATCTCTTTTTAAATGTATTAATGAATTATTAACAATACCTAAACACAAGGAGAAATACAGTTGTATTTCAGTGATGTAATACCTGCAGTCACTGGTAATTATGCAATTACTGCGTGAGTTGCAACATGTAGGCGTATCCCATCTTACCGTGACGCAGTCACGCATTGAAAGAGCCACAACAGGGCTTTCCCACGCCACAAGACAGAAGAGCTGCCGGTCGGCGTGTGTATAAAGGACAAGCATCATCGACTTGGAAAGAGAGATTTGACCACGCTCGGCTTTCTTCTGGTACTGTCTGACTTCCTTTTATTTTCCCTTCCCCTTTTTGAAAAAATGTTAAATAATTTAGGGATGGAAATTTGGCAACCGGAAGATGCTCGTTCCTCTGCTATCCGGGTATTACATAAAGGAAACAAAGCACCTGTGTCTCTTTAGCAATCAGTTTTAAAGGCGTTTTAAGGGGAGATGTGATGAGATGAGGAACCTGTATTAATTCATACCGAATTGCTCATAAGCATCACATTTAACCACTTTATTATTTTAAACTAGAGATCGCTGCAAGTCATGTCTCGGGGCCGTGATACAGGTTTATATAATCCAGGATGTTTTTGGAGAGCTGATTAAAATCTACGTAATCTGAAAAATCTAACTGCATATCTTTATTTAGCCTGCGAGGGCTGGTGGGTGTATCCTGGAGGCAGCTCCCCAACAGCCTATCGTGGCTCACCTAAGAGGAGCTTTTAATGCTGTCTGCGACACATCAGCAGGGACACGCGCAGTGTCACTACGCTAACCCTGCCAATTTAAAGAGCGTTTATTCACTGCCTTTTCTCTCCTTACACTGATTAACCTAGGTACACACTAAAGCTGCTGTCTACACTCTTGTCAGTTTAACCATAATGACTTAGGTTATAAATAAATAAATTTCCCTCAGAAGCTGGCTTATATCATTCCAGAGTTATTACAATAACATTAACAAGTTTGTCTTCTTAGTAAAAGAGTTAATTATAAACGGGATATAATAAACAAGGAGGTATTTGTCGATGATAAGATATTAAAGAAGTTTACAATAGTTATTAAACTACAAGCTAACTCATGAAGAACTGCAACTCTCAATAAGCAAATTAAACAATGGTTGTTCTAACAAAGAGTATTGTTTGGGTTTCTTCCTCTGTATTATTTGTTATAGTTAATATGGCGTACTTATAAAACTGTTCTGTTGAATTTAATTTTTTTATTGTTATTTCAGTAAACTAAAATTACATGTGTAGTTTTAGTTAATTGTAATAAAACTTAAAAAAAAAACCTTTCCAACTACAGGACAAAAGCCCTAGTGAAAGATGAAGTGAGTCACCTCAGAACTATTTTTTTTTTTTACCATGTATTCCTCACCTATATTAAAGAAAGCAATAGTAAACCCAGCTAGAAAAGTTTTTAAGTCTATTCTTATGAACAGTAGAAAAGTCTGGAACAGTTGCCATACTGCTGCGGGATTACTTTTTTGTTAATCTGCCTTTAGTATGGGGGTGTTTTACATTCAACACATTGTGCTGGATTTGAAAGGGAAGCGTTGTTCAGCAGGCCTGTAAAGCAAGCTATGCAGTCTGTGGAATTTCACATTACAGTATATCAGCTTCTGAAAGCTCCAACTCTGATGCTGCATTTTATTTTGAAACAGTCCCAGGCATGAAGTAGCAAGAACCTTTTTGTAATTATTCAAATTCTTCTTAATAACTTAAATCCTTTGCCATGTTTAAATGTAACTTCATTATTATATGTGACAAATTATCACATGTTTACGCAGGCCTAAAAGTAGAGGAGGAAAGAAGAAGAACTACAGAGAAGATTCTTGGATGTAGTGAAGAATGACATGCAGATGGTTGATATGACAGAAGAAGACGTAAAGATTAGATTGAGATAGACAGATGATTCTCTGTGGTGGCCCCTAAAGGCTGCAGCCAAAAGAAGAAGAACTGTTTTTCGGGAGTAGTTCTCGAGACTTCTTGAAAGCTCTACTTTGGATTTTGGCTGCTTTTGGTCTGTTCTCTGTCAAGATGATGATCCCACCCTGCTTCAGTAAAATTGAGAACCAGGCTCCGGGGAGGCCAGTCCATGACTAATAGTGTTCCACTGTGTGTTTTTCTATCCTGGTATGCTTCTACTGCACTGGCCGTGTGTTTGGGATCATTGTCATGCTGAAAAATGAAGCTGTTGACAATCTGATGCTTCCTAGATGGTATTGGATGGTGGCTCAAAATGTGACAGTACTATTCTTTATTCATAATTCCATCAATTCTGTCAAGATCCCCAAAACCACTGGTTGACATGATGCCTAAAACCATGACAGATCCTCCACCGTTTTATGGATGACCTGAAATCCGTAGCAATAGCTCTTTGGGTATCATATCAATACTATTTTGTGCATGTCAAACTTTCACATTGTTTTTTTGTTTTTGTTTTTGTTTTACATTTTTTCTAGATTTAACTAAAAATAGGTAGAAATTATGCCTTTTTTTCCTGACATGCTGCTGGTAATAAAGTGTGGAAAGATATTTTCAAAAAATGGTTCTTTAAGTTGTCTATTACGTGTAGACACAACAGACACAAAAGTTCATCCTTTTAGTTAGGTGCCTTTTATGCTTGAATGATTCATAGATCAGTGTTAAGTTGCTTAACAAGCAAGAAAACATTCCTCTGACAAGGCCAGCATCCAAAGAAAGCATGGAGAACTTCAAGACCATGTTAAAAATTATAAGAAAGTCTGCCTGCTTGGAAGTTAGCTCATTTTCCCCACAGTTTTAAGTGTATCGTATTTTCACTTGACTACTCTAAAAATCTAAACATTAACTTTAGTCTATGCCTTCTTAGAACAACTTGTTGTTGTTGTTTTGCTGCCTTCAAACTGTATCTTTTATGCATTGCCAGTGCATATATGCAGCACTAAGGAGGATATGTTTCAGCAAGAGATAGCTTGTGTTTTAAAATCTACTTTATATATTTTAATGACCTGAGGAGAGGGGGCATTATTGCATTGTATTCATGTTCTCAGTCTTTCTGTCACTGCCCAGAGCTTGTGACCATGTGTGTGTGTGTGCGTGTGTGTGTGTAGGTTGGTCGGTAAATTGACACCTTCACTGTCACACTTGGCTCTTTCTCTCCAGACAACAGCATCTGCATGACTGCTGACACTGCACCAATCCTCTGCTGATCTCCCCTTACTCATGAACAAGACCCCCAAAGTCCTTTAAACTCTTCCACTGAAAAAAAATTACAGTAACACTAAATGAATAAATATCTTTTTTTTCACAATTTTGTGGAATTAGTTATTTTTTAGTTACCTTATGGAGTTTTTTTTTCTTTTTAAATCCCCATATTTTGTTGATAGATAACAAAATCAATTTGGAAAAACGAAATCTATTTCTTTACTAATTAAAAAAAAAAGTTCTTAAAATCTATAGTAAATTGCTTTGATGCACTTCTGTAGGCCATTTTATTCATAGCAATCACAGTGCTGTGTTATGGACTTTTATTATGAAAGGACTAAATGGGCGGAAGTTAAAGTTGTTTTGGGTGAATCTGAAATTCCAGGCAGGGCGAAGGTGTGGGGAGGGTCATTATTTGGACTGTCAATTGTTCTTGACACGTGAGTAGTTTTTCTGCTTTTATTGATTTCAAATGTTTACACATGTGCTTTACTTTGAGTTAATTAATAGATGTACTTGTTGTTTTATTGAATTTATCTAAGGCAGTGGTTGCCAAAGTGGGGGGCGCGGTATGAGTAAAAAAAAAAAAAAAAAAAAAATGCTTGGACACTGCTAGCATAATGGGACAGGTTTTTGACGGGGCTCCCACACAAACGCAAAGCAGAAGACGAAGCATCGCCAAATATGCTTCCAAACCAACTTCCTTCCAAGCCAAAGACTAGAAAAAAAAGTTTGGGAACCACTGATCTAAGGAAACATGTTAATGAGCAGTTAGATTCCATCCTCGACCTTGTTAGCCGTACGTAGTTCACTGCAAACATAAAATGCATATTATGCTTATTATATCATATCATATTATATTAGCATTTAAGACACTGTTTATCACCGTAGTGAGTAATGGGTGAAATTCTGTTCCAGCTCATGTGTTTGGATATTTGTGTTAATTCTAGTTGAGGCCCCTTCACCATGGTAACAGTAAACAAAGGCCAAAACCACATCTCTATAGACTGTTCCATTTATCATACATTGGTCTATCAAACACTGGCAGTGATAACTGCAGTTAATTTGGATAGCACTGTTTGACAGAAATGGTTATTAAATCTTTATTTTATCTAATTATATTTTTACTGTAGAAAATTGTGACATTTCATCTATCTGTGATTATCTGAGGCTAAGAGAAGACATGTGAAAGGCCATGTAAAAACATTATTATTAGGCAGTATCCCTTTAACCAAAAGTAATTTTAACCTTAGCTAGCAAACAGCAGTTAGCTAATTAGCTAGCTAGCTGGCTAGTTCATGTGACTAGCCTCATTCCACTTTACTAATATAATACAAACATGTGTACTTTAAATGTATTATAGTGGTAGATTTTAACACAGTTGATTCAATACTGTACTTAAGGAAAAAAATCATGGTGTTTTTATTTCGATTTCGTATTATGTGCGATCTTTTCTATTCTGATACACTTCAGAGACAGTTGTTGCTCTTTTAATATATTACAACTAGTACAGTTGTTTTGGAAACTTTAATTAGTTAAATTTAATTTCAATATCTTGTAATGTTCTTCATATCTAGTGGTGGGAAAAAATTGCAAGATGTGATCATTTTGCATGTTTGTGATAAAAATGAAGGCCATGTAACAAATTTAAGTCAGATGGAAAATATATTGGAGCTGTAAATGAAAAATCTAACTTTTTTTCTTTTGTTTTTGACAAACACATCCTTATAAAATATGTTGTAATTCTGAAGATTAAATTGCCCTAAAATATATTAAATGATGAATAGCTACAGCAGCAATGTGTAACAGACAGAACAATTTGGCAGTAATATTCACCCACAAAATGAGAGAAAACTAAGACAGACAAAAAAAAGTACAAAAATGGTACAAAAGCACTCCAAAAATACCACAGAAAGACAGAGAATTTTCCCAACTATAGCCTGTTTTATAATTAAGGTTTCTATTTAGAATGAAAGCTTATCTGTAAACTGCATATTGGATTACCAATATGTACTGGCCCCTGTGAGTAAATCATCTATTTCCTCTCTCAACTCAATGAGTGAGCTGTCTGCTCATTTCTCCCTAAAACAAATATCAAAGGACATTTTGTTTGACACTGCCAAACAGACTCGGGTGAATCAATCAACTAACAAAGTAACGGTAATTAATTTTGACATTTGTTTGGCGTTTTAAAAGTATTATTCATCTGAATTAAAAACAAACAACATTCACAACTTGTTTTCAGTTACTTGACTTGGAGTATATTCACAGTAGTTATCCATAAATTCAATTCAATTTTATTTATATAGTATCAGATCACAAAAGTCACCTCAAAACCCCAGCACTTAGACAATCCCCCTGTCAGCAAGCACTTAGCAACAGCGGGAAGGAAGATGGTGAAGAAGAGATGGTTCAGGATCACCTGATCCGTAAGTTTTAACATCTATGTTTTAAGTCTGGTCTTTAAACTAGAGAGGGTGTCTCTCTCCCAAATCCAATCTGGAAGTTGGTTCCAGATTAGAGGGGCCTGATAGCTGAAGGTTCTCCTAGTAATGGTAGGATCTTGAGAATTTTTGCATGTTGATGGTTTGGAGGAAATAATTCTTGAACTTAGTTTGCCAGGAGAGAGAGAGAGTGTCTAAATTTCAGCAGTTTTACTTGGTCAGCCTTTCTACATTTTTGAAAAGAAATCTAGAGTTGGTCCCATTTCTCTGAGTGATACATCACAAGATGTCCTAGCTTTATCCAAAGCTATTTTGTCAGAAAGACAAATAAAACAATTTTCCATGCTAAATAAAGATCTTCTAAACGAGTGCAACACTATTTCCTCTCCAGCTTCCTAGTTATCTGCTTTAAGGCGCGCATTTGTGAGTTAAGTATGAGTTAAGATTTTTAGCTTTATTTGTCAGAAGAGCCACAGTATCCAGTGGTTGTACACAGTGAGGATTTAACTCGGTAGCAAAGTAATTGGCTTCTGTGGGAGTAAAATTTAGTTAGCTGCTCTGGATTGTCTTGGCAGGAGATACCATTGGAGGAATTACTGCCTTAAACTTAGTTACTGCGGTTTCAAAAAGACATCTGCTGTAATGAAATCTGTTCCCCAGTGCTGTGTAATACATAATAGTAAATTTAAATGTCATCAAAAAGTGGGCCGAAAAAGGAGGATTCTGAGGAAAACCTGTTAAATTCTCAGTTTCTTGTCAGGACAAGATCAAGAGTATAATTAAAAAGATTAGTCAGCTCAATTATATTTTGAGAGAAGTCAGTTGGGTCTAATGGATTATTCAGGCTGTTGTTTTCAGTGTCTACAATTATGTTAAAATCACCAAAGCTACTTACTTTATTTGAACTGACCAATAATAACATTAAAAATTCTAAGAAATTGGATAGAAGCTTTGAGTAAGTGCCAGATGGACGATAAACGGCAAAAATCCACAATCCATAAAATGTTCACAATCATTGTTATTGTGATTGTGATTGTGGGTATTTTATGTATAACTGTTATGGTCAACTTTTCAACGACTTCTGGAAAGACCTGAAATGCATTAAGTCATGTCTCGCTCACTACAATCATGTATCTTATCTGAAATTTAGCCAAATATAAAATTTGTATTACTACAGAATTGAGTGAGATGAAATCTAATACTTATTTTGAAACGTGTATTCCTTGGGGTTGCATCAGGAAGGCTCTCCTGTATAAAACCGCTGCCAAATCAAACTGTGGCGACATGTTTTATATCTTCTAAATTCCCATGTAAGAGGCCTGTGGAGTGGCCTTGAGGTAGATTCAAACCCAGGTTGTCTGTTTAACCCAGTGAGCTAAACCAGTGCTCATCTGCCAAGTTTTGTTAAGCACTTATTCTTTCTCTTTATGGCTTAAGAACATGAGCGGGAATGCTCCTAGGAGAGTTTCATTCAGGGGTTTCAGGGCGAATCAGAATCAGAAGGGTTTTATTGCCAAATGTTGAGCAGATTTACAACATTAGGAAATTGCTGCGATACTTCGTGCGAGACATACGGTCAGATCAGACACTCAAATAAAAAAAAATATAAATATAAATAAAAGTAAATAAAAATATAAATAAGAAGTGCTGTGCAGATTAAAATATACAGATATACATGAGTGCAGGTGTTGATCAGTGCAGAGAACAATACAGGGTCATATGTTTGAGTCGGAGCAAGTGGTGGGAACAGTCTTGTGGTTAATGTTCATGAGTCCAATAGAAGAGGGGAAGAAACTGTTCTTATGGCGAGAGGTTCTGGTCCGAATGGACCAGAGCCTCCTGCCTGAGGGGAGCAGGTCAAACAGGCTGTGTCCAGGGTGAGAAGGGTCAGCTGTGATCCGAGCTGCACGCCTCAGTGTCCTGGAGGTGTACAGGTCCTGCAGAGATGGAAGTCTGCAGCCAATCACCTTCTCAGCAGAGCGCACAACACGCTGCAGTCTCTGTTTGTCCCTGGTGGTGGCTCCAGCGTACCACACGGTGATGGAGGAGGTGAGGATGGACTCGATGATTGCAGTGTAGAATTGCATCATCGTCCGTGTTGGCAGGTTGAATTTCTTCAGCTGCCTCAGGAAGTACATCCTCTGCTGGGCCTTCTTTATGACGGAGGTGATGGTGGGCTCCCACTTGAGGTCCTGGGTGATGGTGGTACCCAGGAAGCGGAATGAGTCCACAGTGGTGATGAGGGTGTCAGACAGGATGATGGGGGGAAGTAGGGCTGGGTGCTTCC
>VVHJ01016143.1:3448-14329 GCA_015107715.1 Tylochromis polylepis
TCCTGGGGGCCCCCCCCCCCCCCCCCCCCCCCTTTTTTTTTTTTCAGTCAGTCAAAGGTTTTAAGACCTAAAGCATGATTATGCAGGGAAAATACCACATTCTTTTTCTTACAGATACAAATGGATTTAAAAATGCACCTTTATTCAGTACGGTGGTTGGTAGTTATCTTCACTGAGTTCTTTATTCTTCTCAAACTAAAACAGTCCCTGAACAAACAAACAAAAAGGTGCCATGTGTGGTCAGTCAGAGTTTTCCTAATATGGAACAGGCCATTGTTTTGGTGAACAGGTGAATACCTGTCTTACAAGGGAAAAGGTTCAGCTGCACGGTTTGGAGAAAGCAGGGTTTCTGCCCGTGTGTTAGAAACCACTGGCCTGCCAGGGGTTGTATATATCTTTTGTGGAAAGCTAGAACCATTAAGGTAGTTAATGTAGATGACTATTCACATTACCTGTCTTTACACATGTAAAAAAAAATTGAAAGAAAATGTAACACATTACTTTATCTTCATATTAGACATTGACAACAAGTAAACGCTTCAGTACATGTAAGCTAACTGGTAGCTAGTGCTACATTAATTGTGTACAACACTGTGGTACCATATCTAGTGGAAACCATGAAAAATGCTTTGTTGAAGGTGGGGAAATAAACCAAACAGCAGGACATCCCCACTTCACTGAGCTTTTCTGACAGGAACCTTGTGGCACTGGCCGCTGTTTCGCTTGGTGACACCTAGCAAACAAAGATGGGCTACTGTTGAAAGTTATATGGATTTCAATATACTCTGAACTATACTGCGTCACTACGTTAACTCTGTTCTGCAGTATGTTTCACCGTTTACTGTTGTCTTGTAATTCCTTGTGACCACAGAGACTGTTTACTTCTGCTTTACATTAGTTTCATGCGTTCAAGGTATCCTCATGATGGATAGTTGTAGTTTTTGTACAGTACTGAAATTTCTTAGTGTTTTTAATTAACACTGATGGAGTAAAGAATGTTTTTGTCATTCAGACCCAGTTTGACAATCGATTGCAATTTGCGGACAGATTTCAGGGTTTTCTGCTTTTTTCTCTTTTCTGTCACTCAGAATTGATTTTCTTTGGCTCGAGGCAAAATGACTGAATTTGTGCTTGGCCTAATTCTGTTTTATGTGCCTAGAAACTGAACAACAAATCAACAAATGCAAAGCAACTTACTCCTCAACAACATATTTTGCAGGTCATTCATTTGGCTGGTCCCGTTTTTCTCTGTGTAGCCATGACAGAAAAAAACTATGGACGGTAATGTGAGGACAGACCAACAACCTCTCATCTTGGTTTGTTTGGCACCAGTGGGCCTTTTGATGTGCTGGAAGTGCTTTTAATTAGGTTTCATACACACTCTTTCTCCTCTCTTCTGCACTGCCTTTTATCAGCCTTCCATGAGGCCTCCAGTAATGCAAGTGAACCCTGTCCAAACCTCTGTGAGCTGTGCGGTCTTACTGTACACCATGGTTATGTCTGCAATATCACGCCTGCCTGCCAACAGTAATTCAACTTTTCAAATTCAGTTTTATTTAAACAGCGCCAAATCACAACAGCAGTTGCCTCAAGGCGCTTTATGTTGTAAGGTAAAGACCGTACAATAATACAAAGAAAACAGAAAAAACCCCAACAATCATATGAGCAAGCGCTTTGGCGACAGTTGGAAGGAAAAACTCCCTTTTAACAGGAAGAAACCTCCGGCAGAACCAGGCTCGGGGAGGGGCGGCCATCTGCCGCGACCGGTTGGGGATGAGTGGATGAAGACGGAACAAAGACATGCTGTGAAGGGAGATCCAGAGATTAATAATAACTAATAATTAAATGCAGAGAGGTGTATAAACACTTAGTGAGTGAAAAAGGTGACGGAAGAAGATGCACTCAGTGCATCATGGGAATACCCCAGCAGCCCATCTAAATGGCTTTTAGTGACTCCAGTGACTTTAGAAGAGGATCTTCATTAGGTTTGTCTGGTGGAGCCAATAATATAGACGTAACATATACGTTTTGCTTTTTTGCGTGGATTCACCTTTGGTGTACAGTTTACACTTACAGTTCTCATGACCCACATGGGAAATACTTTAAAGTTTGTGAAATCTTGAGCCGGTTGTTACCACATTTAGCAGCTTTGCATTGTTTCTTCAGAGGAAGGGATGTTTTTATGCTCAAGAGGATATTATGACTCTCTCGCTCTCTCTTCCTCTTCCGTCTCTTCCACCTTCTTCCTTCATCTGAACATTCCAAGTAAGCTGTCAGGACTTTTTCAGTACAATAGATAAAGGTTGCATGTCTGATTCCCCGTTGTCTCTCCTTTATTTTATAAGGTATTGGCAAAAATGTGATCTGCGACAGGACCGCCACGCCTCTGGATGCCTTCCGAATGATGTCAGCTGCCCAGTACTACCCCAAGCTGCTGAGCATTATGGGAAATGTGCTGCGTTTCTTGCCAGCTTTTGTTCGAATGAAGGAGCTGCTGGAGGAAGGTTACATCGGAGAACTTCTGGTCTGTGAGGCCCAGGTATGACCAGAATTACTTCTGTTTATTGCTGTGTGAAGAGATTTTTTTAAAAATTGTTTCTTATGCTTTCATCTTGATGTTAGATTGAGTTATAGCAGCATAGCAAAGAATCAGTGTCGCTTCAAGATACTTTAGTACCCTGGTGCTTTTACTTGAGATTTGATCACAGATACTACCCAACTATCTCCTTTTCATTCTTGCTTTTCCTGATCACAACTAAGTGAGGCATAATAAAATCTCAAAAACTTGTGCTCCCTCCCCTATTTTCCTCTTTGTCTTAAAGGTCCACAGCGGTAGCCTCCTTGGGAAAAAATACAACTGGAGCTGTGATGATCTGATGGGAGGCGGTGGCCTGCATTCGGTGGGCAGCTACATTATTGATCTGCTTACGTTTCTGACAGGCCAGCGTGCTGCCAAAGTCCACGGCTTCCTCAAGACTTTCGTCAAACAAACTGACCACATTCGGGGCATCCGTCAGATCACCAGTGACGACTTCTGCACGTTCCAGATGGTACTGGAGGGAGGCGCCTGCTGCACCGTCACGCTCAACTTCAATGTCCCCGGAGAGTTTAGGCAGGAGGTGATAGTTGTAGGGACAGACGGGAGGCTAACAGTCACAGGGACAGACTTGTATGGACAGAAGAACAGTGGCGGTGGAGAAAGTGGTGGCGGCCCTGAGCTCCTGCTCAAGGACACCACGCCTCTCGAGAAGGCCTCCCTGCCGGAGAAGGCCTTCAGTGACATTCCGTCCCCTTACCTCACCGGGACGATCCGCATGATCCAGGCTGTGCGGCAGGCCTTTCAGGACCAAGACGACCGGCGGACGTGGGACGGGAGGCCCCTGACGATGGCTGCCACTTTTGAGGATTGTCTGTACGCTCTGTGTGTGGTGGATACAATTAAGAAGTCCAACCAGTGCGGAGAGTGGCAGAACATTGTGGTGATGACAGAAGAACCAGAGGTCAGCCCAGCTTATCTGATTAGCGAGGCCATGCGGCGGAGTAGGATGTCCCTCTACTGTTAGCATTTTTAAAACTCAAGGTGGCGCTCGAGCAGCGTTTTTTCACAGAGCTACCGGATTCCGATTAATCCATCACCAGTTTTGTGTTGAAATTTGTGTTGTCACTGTTACCGAGGCTTTACACAACGGCGTGCAGAGAGTTGTGGTTTCCCGGCCTCAGCGGTAGGAAAAGCAACGTGATTAATAATCAGAACTTTATTTATAAAGAAGCTTTTTTTTTTTCATTTTGGCAGCAGGTTTAAGCCCTTCGGGGGGATGCACTTTTAAATCAAGCTAATTCATGCAACAGAAAGACCTACAGTGGCGGCATATCAGGGAGTGAAACTACCTGTTAGTTGGTCGGTCAGTAGGAGGCGTCCTCACAGGGATCGGCTTCTAATGTTCCCATTTCACCAACAGATACTTGCAATTTAATATGCATTTCATCAACCCCGCTGGCTGCTTGATCAAACAGTTATTTGCGCCTCCTAATTCTCCTTCTCTTCTGTATAACTGGTCTAGAAAGACACACACCCTACACTGTGGGTCCGAACATGGACTGCCAAGGAAGAACGATAGTCTTTTTTTGAATTGTGCCAGTCTGTTGTTGCTGTAATCTGAAGTACTTTTAGTACTAGTTTTACCAAGTGAATGTTAAAAAAAACAAGTCAATGTGCTTCTTAGTCATGCTATCTGCTCCGTATGTTTCTCCTATGTGTGTGAAACAAGAGAAAAAAAGAATCAATAGTTTGGCTGGTGGTTTTTTTTTTCCCAGAGGACTCTGGTTTTCGTATGCAATATAAACAGGCAGAAGGGGCACTAGTTTCTCTCTGAGCCTGAAATAAAGGGTTAGAATAAACTGTGGTATGCCTTTTATGCAGTTCCAGTCGGCTGTGCATCACCTGCATGATTGGTCGGTGTAGCACTACTCCGATTCGTTTTATGCTATCATTGTAGCCACTAAATCTTATGTGGCACATATCTGCACTGAGCCTTAGGTGTGGACAGTCTTTGCATGTGCAGATTTCATTCTCACACTGCTGTGCAATGGGTGGGCCCTGCTGCAAACTAAGCCTGTTTGGTGTGCCCAGACCTCAAGTAAGACTCGGAACGTGCAGCCAATCAAACAGTGTAGCAAAGTGTGGGCGACAGTGAACTACATTTTTTTTTTAATAGTTTTTATTCAAAGTGTTAAGGTTGGTGTTATTTCATATAGGCCTGAAGATCAAACCCAGTAGCATTAATCCATCTGTCAATAATTCCTGACTGCAGTACTGTGTCTGTGGCACTTGGCCCCACACCCACTGATCCCTGCTTTCAATTATTACATGAAATTATTACTATTATTACATTAAGTGGTTTCAAAAAGAGCAGTTCAGATATGTGTCCAGCGTTTTAGCCTCTTAGCTCATGTTTTAGTGTTTTGGTTTTGCAGCACGCTCACCACTCTCATTGACCTTATTTCCAGCAGCAGCCAGATGCTTTAGCAAACATAGCTGTGATAAACAACACTATATACTGCCAGCCCCACAACAAACAGCAGAAAGACACAGCTACCTGATGCAACTAAAGAGTCAAAACATAAAAAATAAAAAGTAAAGATTTTCGCTGTGTTTACACCCAAAGTTAAAGGAACTAAAAGGTTCCCTCAGCCCACTGATGTCTATGTTACCAGTATGCTCTAAAGACTGAAGAGGATTTGGGAAACTCCTCCACTGGCTGTTTTAATATGCAACTTTAAGAAAAAGGTTGTGGTACTGTAGAAGACTACAACACTAAAGCCATACCAAACAGCACATAGCAATTAAAGCTTAACTTATAGTCCTGCTTTGAACCCCCATAGAGCCAGTGCCGTAGTAGGTGACAGCGCTGTCTGCAGTGGCCTGCCGTTAAGATTGAATCCAACTTACTTAGATGGAGCTGGTGCTAATAAATACTTTCAGTGAAACGCAGGAGAGCTCAAAGACCTCAGGGCTGATTTAGTTTATACGCGGCTTGTCGGGGAAAACGGTATCCGTCTACACTGGAAGATTAATAGCTCTTACATTTGAATAGTGAGGAAGCTAATCAGTAAACTATGTTTACACAGAACAATAATACCAAACAGACCAACCACAGTTGTTTTCTGGGAAGGGGCACATCAGACTATACTGTAGCTATACTGTAGTTTTAACATAGTCGTAAGCGTGGCAGGAAACACTGTAAATGTACTACGAGCACCCACACCAGTTAATTTTAACCGGAGCTTAATTCAAACCCCAGTCCTCCCAACAGCTTTGGACTTACATTTCTTTTTTACATAATAAATGTATGCTATAAGTTTCATCATCTGTTGACTAATGCACAAGAAACCTGAAATAAGCGTAACAGTTTAACCCACGTGTAATCTGCACGGGAAATCCACCAATCAGAAAACCGAACAAGCAGGTGTGTGACTCTCAGTCCAGCGTCCAGGAAAGCAGAAACAAACCATCAGAAAGTGATGAAAGCAAATACAGCTGAACTTAAAGTTTAGCATCAGTCAACGCAGGTGAAGGAATAACAGCAACCCACAAGCCAAAAGATTGATTTTTTTTTTATATGCATTCTCTATCCATAAGCTGTGCTGAAATACTAAATATGTAACAACTACTGAAAATGTACATAAAAAATAATATAAAGCAACAATACGCTTTTGTCTAAAGAATTAAATCAGTACTGTATGGTTTTTTTTGTTTCTGCTTTGTTTGTTTTTTTGTACAAACCAAGGAACTGAAACATGTTCGGATGCGTGTTAGGGTATTTATTCTATGCTGTCGCTGTGGAAGTTTTCACGGACTGACCTGCAGTGCTGCTGTGGGAGATTAACAGCAGACTGAGGCCTTCGGAGCATTCAGCTTCTTATTTCCATTTATCGGATGTTGACCAAAACAGTCTCTTGTGAAAAGCTTTATGTTTTCTCTTTAAATGCACTATATCAGGATGCAGCACAACTACACTGTCACCTGAGAACTCATAGATCTCGTGTCTGTGTGCGCTCTTTTATTGTTCACTGTTTTAGTGCTTTGCTGAGGCCAGGCCCCCTTTAAAACCCCTCATGTCACAAAACAGAAATTGAAGAACCAGAAAGCACTCTTGCTCCAAATAGTTTGCATGAAAAGCGCGGAGTCCGACACTGATAAGCTGCCTTCTCAGTACTCCAGGGAAAATATTGCCCCGTGTGTACCAAACGCCTTATCAAATCTGCATATAGACTTTCCCCCTTTGTCAGATAAGCTCACAAAATATAGCTATATAAAGAAAAAAAGAACGTGCACAGGAGTTGGACTTCTTTCTTCAGAGTTGAATTTGTCTGTTTATCACCATCAACACAGATTTTGGAAAATGAACCTGAGGGTTGGTCGATCGCGAAGAAGGCACTAGATAAACAGGCGCTTCATAGGAAAAAGGAGAGGTCTTTAGGACTTCTGCCCCCCTCCCCTCATTTGGCCTTTAACTCATTTTACTGCTGTTTGATTTAAAGCTCACTGCTGGAGTAGAACTGGTTGTTTATTTGTCCCTGTTGAGTTCAGCTGGAGGTGAACGATTTGCCTTTCTCGCTGGTTAAATATAGAGGGAGGGAAAGGTTGGAGGCTAAATATAACACCTGCAGCATATTAAAGGCAGCTTATGACTTAGGTTAACTTTTAGTGCAGTAAAATCTGACGTTTTTGCTTTAGTTGGTAACATTTTATTTGCAGGTCTGTTTGGCCCTTATACACTCTCATAAAGTCCTCTGTGACTGTGCACTTTGGTGCTAATGTTGCAGCTAAAGTGCAGTCAAAGATGTGAGAGTGGGATTTCTGGTTAATTTCCAGTTAGATTCTCTTGTGAAAGAACCTCCCTGTTACTGCATGAGGAAATACCGTATGTGCTTGTCTCTTCCAATGGAAAATGCATTTTTCAAATATGCTGATTTCCAGATCAGTTCAGGCTTTCTTGAGGACACATCTCAAAGGAGGCAACATCATAAGTCATAGGATTTGGAATTTGCATAAAGGAAGATCTATGAGCCTTTATACTCTACACGAGGGTCTGACTAAGTTCAAGACCGGGTTGATTAAAGCCAAAACCATGTAGATGTTAGCAGTTAGCTGTGCTGATCACTTTCCTGATGATCAGTATTGTGACTCCTTCCAGTAAACCTCCCAAGCGTCTCTGCATTACTAGAACATTGTGAATCTGTAATCTAAAGTGCTACGTAGTGACTTTGATTAGGAATCTCTTTTATTTTACCAGTGCTGCCACCATGCTCCCAAAGTGTTTACAAAGTTCTGGAGAATAAATTGAGCTGACTTAGCTGCAAGCTCACCTCCAGTGACACTTGGAAAACACGGGAGGTTCAGAAAAACCCCGTATCTTCCAGTCAGCCATAAAATTTAAAGTGCACGCTTAATAAATGTTTAGATCTCTGCTGGGCCGTCACGACACCTCTGACTTTTTTTGCCCTATTGATACAAAATGTTCTGATTCTTTGGGGTCCTGTGGGTTGCAGGGTGGGGCCCTGATGGATGGATTAGGATTAGTAGTTTTGGGGTTGGGTGACGTTCTTGGGGATCACGTTCCAGGCAGGAACGTTTTGTGATAGTTGCAGATTTATGATAGTTGTCATAAAGTCGCTGTCTTTTGGGACAACCGTTGCCATGGACGGGAGCTTGATCTGCGTCATAGACTGTGCATAAAAGTTGGATGTGGCTTCCAGGTCGAAAACTTTGAAGCCAGATGGGAAGTGCCTTAAAGCTGTCGAGTCTTACTGAATAGAAATATTACGATCCTTAGTAGAGTTTAAAAAAGAAAACGAGAACGCAGGGTATGCTTTAGGGCGGGGCTACTTTATGATTGACAAGTCGTAGTTATTTAATTTTTCTGGTGTCATAGCCAAATTAAAAACATTGAAAACGCTCAGCTCGAGGCTTCGCAGATCAGTAAACGACATCTGCCGTATCCATTTTTTATACTCTGTGCTAGGTAACCGTGATGATGGTGGTGACAAAGTTACACCTGCCATGACCCAAAGTCTCCTACAGGTGTTACACTATAATAGGGCGATTCATCGTGTCAGACCCTCTTGATCTCTTTCGTGTGTTTGAAGCTTATCTGTGTAGGGGTGAGTGCAGGTTTCATCCATGTCCACATCCAGCCATCGCCCTTCACAGAGACTCAGTGGACACAACCTGCTGCCTGTGCCCCGTGCTAAATGTGCCGTCAGCATCTGCTGCAAAAGACCAAAACCAAAACAGCGGGTTTTTCATTTCAGCCAGTGCAGATGCTGGATAGGGTAAAAACAAAACAAAAGAAACAGTGAATCAGAGAAGTCATCATGAGTATTGTTACATCACAAGCCTTTAGTGCTCATTAACGAAGCGTCTCCACCGGCTATCATCTGTAAATGGAGAGGCAGTGGGCAGCAGTCTGACACACACGAGGCAATATGTGGTTCAATATTTAATGAGGAATTTGAATGAGCTGATACAGCACAGTGTGAGCATGTCATGCATTTTATCTGTTAAGTGATTTCATTTTTTTTTTCTAAGTTGAACCACTGAGTGTTTCTGCTTTTCATGCTAATGACAAATTTTGTCGCCAAGCGCTTGGTTTTTCCTACGCCTGTCAGGATGGCCCGACTGTGCGCTTGAGAAAGACACTGCAGAAAACCTAAACGCAAAACAAGAGGCGCTCCAGTTCCAGCACTTTGCCTCTTTTGCCGACAGTCCGACTATGAATCGCTCCGTCTCTGCGTCGCCAGCATTCACTGACTCATTGCTCGGGAAAGGGAGAGAGAGTGGGAGAGGAGGTGGAGGTGAAAACTGGGTCGTTTTTGAAGACAGAAAACCTCAAAGAGATGCTTCTTCTGCACTCGGAGACCGTTACTTCGCAGCCGGATCCCACGTTGCCAAAACTAAGTCCTGTCTCGGATTTGACCCCCCATCTCTTTCTTTCACACTCGCTCCTCTGTAGGTCTCCCCCTCCCTCTTTTTCTGTGAGTGCTCAGAGGTTGTTGGGTTTTTTTTTTTTTCTCAGCCACTGCTGAGAAAGGTAACGGTTTTTGACTTGCTTTACTTCCCATCAATCTCGCCTTTCACTTGTCCCCCCCTATCGTGAGCCAGGTTGAAGCCTGGAGGAAAAGCTCACTGGTGCTTCTGCAGACCTCCCTCTCCTCTGTTTGTTGTTTTCACAGCCACACAAAGACCGCTCCGTTCACTCACAGGTTGTGAATGCCTTTCCACAGCTGGTTTATGAATGCTGACTCTGGCCGTGTCTCGCTTGCTTCCCCCTCCACAGACGTCCATGTTGATGCTGTATTGTGACTATACCTGATATTTATTGTTCTGTATGTATATCGTGGATGCATGGACCTCTGTACATACTGTAATTTGAACTCTCAAACGCATATTTATGGGTCTTACTAGAGAGAATGTACTCGCTGTAGGAATAATTTATATTTTCTATCCGTTAAGGAGGTCAGTTGGTGTCACAAATAAACGCCCTGCTGAGTTCTCTGCTGTAATTTTTTGTTTTTGTTTAGTTTTTTTGGTTGTTGTTCTGAGTGACTGTGTGACTTCTGTTTCAGTGTTTACTGGCGCATCTCCCTGCAACAGTGCTCGGCATTGATTGAATGTGTGTGGCTAAGGGAATGCGTGAAAGTGGGGGGAAAATAAAGTGTGATCTTGTGTTTGCAACATGTTTTACAGCTTCAGCACTTGTCTAATGCTGCAGTTTCTATGGAATAAATGATATAAACATCCATGATGGCTCTAATTTCATTTTTCCCAATTAAAAATGTCTCAGTTAGATACTGGGCTGCCACATGCTGACAGGACTGCTTCAGCACACTGATGCTCCAAGTCTCTGATACTCTACTGGAGGCAGGCACCCATTTCTTCCATTATTTAGTGTTTTTATGACAGTTGTGGAATGCACCATCTTACATATTGGTCTTTAACATTTCACTGATGGGTAAGCGTTCCAGTGGCTATAACATTATGACTCATGAGAGACCTCAGAAATTCTGTATTACTTTGCAATAACCTTTCCCCTGACAAGTAGACCCAAACTATACCTGCAATTAACCCCACAGCCTAAGATGGCCAGCAGATCCCCTCACTGTAAGGGTAAGGAGTTCAGGTTTTTGCTTTCGTTTCTCACTCTTATGTGTTTAATATGAAGAAATATTAGAAAATTTATATTCCGATAACACAGTTTATGTGTTACTAAGCATTTCTTGAAAGTCTTTGCTGACCTCTGCTGGCTACAGTGGATATTGCACATGGTGTTGCTCAGAGCAAACCCTGACACAGGACCTGAGAGACACATCAGATTGGGG
>VVHJ01016144.1:6606-45703 GCA_015107715.1 Tylochromis polylepis
GACAAACACAACTCTTACATACTCTCAACAACACACACAGAGCTGTAGCAAAATGCAACCATGCTAATGTTTGCATAATCCTTTAAACATAAAGGGGTGATTGTGGCAGTTCGTCTTGTAATTGGAAGGTTATGGTAAATGGCCTGTATTTTGTATAATGCTTTACTTAGTCCCTAAGGGGCCCCAAAGTGCTTTACACATTCAGTCATCCACCCATTCACACACACTGGTGATGGCAAGCTACATTGTAGCCACAGCCACCCTGGGGTGCACTGACAGAGGTGAGGCTGCTGGACACTGGCGCCACCAGGCCCTCTGACCACCACAGGTGGCCAGAGGGCCTGGTGGTGAAGGTGTCAACGGGTGAAGTGTCTTGCCCAAGGACACAATGACCAAGACTGTCCGAGCCGGGGCTCGAACCGGCAACCTTCCGATTACAAGACGAACTGCCAACTCTTGAGCCATGATCGCCCCTTTATGTTTAAAGGATTATGCAAACATTAGCATGGTTGCATTTTGCTACAGCTCTGTGTGTGTTGTTGAGAGTATGTAAGAGTTGTGTTTGTCCTTGACAATGAATTGTTATTATGAGAAGTTTTACTGAGACGAACACACACACACACACACACACCTATAAATGCTCTGCCTGCCCAGATTTAATCTTGATTCAGTCACAATCTAAAGTGTGGGTGTGTGGGTGTGTATTTTTGCAATGAAGTGTGAGTGTGTGTGTAGGTGCCTGTGAGCTTCCGTGCGCGTGCGTGTGTGTGTGTATGTGAGTGACAGGCAGATAATGGGTTGTCAGAAGAAGCGACAAGTTTGTGTCCTTGTGTAGTCTCCTCTGAAAGAGGAAGACCCAGGGAAAAACACAGAGCAAGACAAATAGGGGTTGGGGACAGACATGCGTCTCTATTTAAGGTGAGCTGTTTTTATTAAAAAATCCTGGAAGGACATAAGGAAGCAGGTGGGTTAGAGCAAGATCGGATAAAAGAGGAATAAAATGTCAACAGGTGATAGGCTGATTATCAATGTGAATTCAATTTATGACGAAGGATAAAGAACAAATCTTTTCATTAAGTTTGTTCTTGTTCCCCAGTAATGTATTTCAGTATGGTGATGTCAAAGAGCAGTGCATCTAATCAATATCAGAGTTAATCAAGGCATTTTTTAAGTATTGGTAGTACTGAGCCTGATTAGAAAGATAATTTTGATTATAACATTGAGAACTTTTTAAACTGATTATAATATCCAGAACAGAAAGTCCCTGAACTTACCAAATTAATCAAAAATAGCAAGGATTTGGACTAGATACTTGAAGAGTGTTGGAACATGGAAGTGTACTATATTTCACCACCTTTCTCAAGTGGTTGACCCATTAGGATTAAAAGTCTATTTATATAATAAATTATTAGTAATAAATAAATTATTAGTGGCAAATTAGTAGTGATTTAGATCCATGCCAATTAGCCTGAGGATACAACAAGCTGCTAGCTATATTGTGCTTCAGTTCAAACATATTTATCATGCTTTACTCTGGAAGATGGTGGAGTGGCAGAGGCATTTCAGTAGAGTGTTACATCCTCTGGAATCTGCCTTGACTGATGGATATCTTCTCTAGTTAGAAAAGTAGCTCCTGTATCAAGAGAAATAACTCTTTGACAGCAATTGGTGGTGCTTAAAGATATTACCTTTCTTCTGTTTTCCAAAAGAAAGCAATATCTTGTGGATTGATAGCTACATAGCTTGAATGGTATTTCCTATATCTGAGGTAGGCTTTCCAGGTGAATGTAGCAGAAAGCAGGTAGAAATATATGTATTTAAATGTACTCCCTGGCATATAGTGGACTCACAGGCAGGAGTCTTGCATGCAGAATGTAGAGGAGGAATAGCACAGCCTTGTGATTATAGTCTCTTCTGTGGATGTGTGGGTGTGCATGTTTGTGTGTGTGGGTATGGGTATGGGTGTGTGGGTGTGTCTAGGCACTGTGGGATTATTGATCCAGCTAAATGAGCCAGTTAAGGTAATTAAAGCCCTGGGCAGCGAGGAGGGAAAGTTGATTATATTGACAATAACAGTCTGAATACACATAAAAGATGGAGGGAAAAAAAACGTGTCCTTATGGAAGTTACTGCTTTTGAGAAATAGTTGAATGACAAAGGTGGAGAAGAAATAGGTTTTTGTAAAATCCATTGAGGGAAAATGTTGACACAGAGCTCTTGGTCATTTTGGCAGCATAGTCACTTCATCCTCACTATGCATGGAAATTCAATAGTTCAAAAGCTTCCTCACATGTTAATTACTCAAAACATAATAGTTTTTTTGTCCTAGCTGTGGATGCGATTAGAGTGTTGCAGTGTTAGAAAAAATATAGAGTTGCAACTTCTAACATTAGCAGTTCAATATGCTGCTATATTATCAACACAAATCAGATATAACTTGCTTTCTTCTCTTCTTTTGTAGAACCCATGCGAACTCCTAAGAGGTTGAAAATTGCTGAGACCAGGTCACGTTTGATCGCAGTGGACTGGGAATCGCTGGGTTACAACATCACCCGCTGTCACACCTTTAACGTTACCATCTGTTACCATTACATGACTGCCAACAATCGTAGCAAAGCTGACTGTTTGGACATGGACCCTAAAGGTACTACTTACTTTTCGTCTTACCTTAAAGGTGCTACTGTACTGTGCTACTGGCATTGATGCAGGGTTTGAAGTTGTGGTGTTTTCTAGTGTTACACTGCTTTTTATTCATTGTGACATAGGCAAAGAAGTACAAAAAGACTAAGCACTTGATAAAGTAACAGCCCTAAAAGTGCTGAAATTTAGTATAATAAAAAGGTGTCTGCCTTCAACGAGATTTCAAATTTGAGTGGATCATTTATTCACAGTGAGCTTGACAGTCGTATTGACAACCACTTTATTTTAAAGCCAGCCTTAATATCAGAAGCACTGATGTTCAAGAATATTGGAATGGACATAGGTTGTAGGTACAGTAATTTGAATCATTCCTTGAATATGAATATTTAATTATTGGTTGAAGTCATGTCTCTCATACACTCAGTTTGACCTGCTCAGCTATTGATCCATTAGTCAATGAATGTAGTAGCTGACTGACAGAAATGTGATAGCCAATATTTGCATAATCAATTACATATTTAGGTTGAAGACAGATGACAACAGCTCTCTTGTTCCTTCATTTGAAATATGAGGCTTTACCACTTGTTTTCTTTCACTGTAAACAATGCCTTTAGCTCTCACATTATTAGTCACACCTAACAATACATTTAAAAACACTTTAAGCTCTGAATTTACTGTTTTACAACATTACATAGACCATTATAAAATCAGCAGCAGATTAATCAGTGAGAAAAATTGGTTTTGATCCTAAATACATAACAAATGTCAAGAAATTTTATTCTATACTGTGTTTACGTTTTCCCCATTTTTGTTCTCAGCACCACGCCACCTGGTGGGAAACCTGCCGCCCTACACCAACGTCAGCCTGAAAATGATTCTCACTAATCCGGAGGGGCGAAAAGAGAGTGATGAGACCATCATACAAACTGATGAAGATGGTACGATACACATATCACATCTTTTTCTATTCTCTTCCCCATATAGCAAACTTTTAAATAAGGGATGGAGTTTTGTACAAAGGATGTTTTGAATACCTGTAACTCGTTTCAGCATATGTTGGCAAAGTCACTGCTGCCTGTTCTCAATCTGTATATTTCTATTTAGCAGTTGGTTTCTCATTTGCAGAACATTATACTGTTGATTTTATTAGAACTGCATGAATTTATGTGTGTGTGTGTGTGTGTGTGTGTGTGTGTGTGTGTGTGTGTGTGTGTGTGTGTGTTAACAGTTCCTGGTCCAGTTCCCAGTCAGTCGCTTAAAGCTACTCCATCTGAAGAAACAATAAGTCTTTCCTGGAAGGAACCAACTGAACCCAATGGAGTCATTATACAGTATGAGGTACTATCATTAGCAGCTGTTGTAGTAGCCAAACTTAACACAACAATCCTTTGGAAAAATGTAATAAACAAAAAACAAAAATGGTTTCTCTGTCTCTACTCCAACTCAGATCAGCTACAGTGGCGTGCGTTCATTTGACCCTTCGGTGCCTCTGCAACGACCAGGGCTCACAGTGTCACTGCCTTCAAACGCCTCCCATCACACGTTTTCTCAGCTCCACCCAGGTGTCACATACCAGCTGTCTATACGGGCATCAACCTCTAAAGGGTTTGGTCCTGCAACCACGCTCAATGTGACAACTAATATTTCAGGTAGAAAAATACATTTTAATATGTGCTGTTGACTCAAAGATTTTTTAATATCACACTTACACAGCAAGAGGTTAGAGCTACACTTATGCAGCCTCATATTCTCTTTTCAGCTCCGACAATAGACGAGTATGATGGTCAAGAGGCCTTCCTGAATGAAACTGCGACAACTATCACTGTCCTGCTCAAACCTGCACAGGCTAAGGGAGCACCCATAAGGTCCAGCACTTCTGTTATCTGTTAAACTGGATAGATCACATGACAAAAGGAGTCAAAGGCTTTTCACTCATTATGTGTGTGTTAGTGAAAAAATAACAACAAATTACATCTGTACTCATATTGTCTCTATGTCTACAGTGCGTACCAGATTGTGGTGGAAGAAGTGAATCCTCAGCGGACACGCCGTCAGGCTTCGTCTGACTGTTATGAGGTGACTATTAATCCATTTTATGTATGTTTGAAAACCCATGCCCCTACAACCTTTACAGCTTTGCTTATAAATGTAAATGGTTATTCATTATTAAAAGTTTAATTTAAAAAAATGACAATAAATTTCCATTACCGGGCTTTGTTGACTCTTGGATTGCTGCTATTAAAAGTACTCTTTGTATTTAAGTTACATTTATAGATATATTTTCATCTTCTCCAGGTCCCAGTTTCTTACCACAGTGCATCTAGCGGTGGATCCCCTTATTATTATGCTGCCCAGCTGTCCCCCAGCAACCTGCCTGAACCACTTCCCTTTACTGTGGGAGACAACAAGACATATCAGGCAAGTCTTTTATCTGAACAAAACTGTATGTATGTAATGCCTTGAAAAGGTGTGTTTATCAAATAGAAATCTAGTTTGAATTCTGAAATACGGAAGTAAATGGCAGCACAACACATTAACTGGAACCAGAAGGTAGTTTTTGTTATGCAGGAGGTTTTATTTTTTAAAACGATACGACTTAAAATTCATAGAAATTATATGCAATACTTTTTTAAGGCTACATAATTCAAATGTTTAGGTATCCCTCTAAATGTTTACATATCAATATCCTTCTCATCCAAGTGTAAAAGTAAAATTGCACGTTGAAAATCTGCAAATGTATCGTAGATATGGGTGAACTGATCCTTCTTTCTTTTCCTCAGGGTTTCTGGAATCCACCCCTGGCTCCAAGGAAGAACTATAACATTTATCTTCAAGCTGTCAGCAGTACAGAGAGGGTAGGCTTTTTATTTTATTTTTTGAATAAGGTTCAAAAAGGCACACTAATAGACTTAAATTATGTTAGAGCTTCTGTCCATTCATTATGTACAGTATTTAATATTAAAAGTTTAGTGCAATAGCATGGTTAGTGCTGTAGCGTGTTGAGTGGGACTAAGGTTTCTTCCTTCTGTCTTTCTCCACAGGAAACAAAGACACAGTGTCTGAGGCTGGCAGCTAAGCGTAAGAACCCAGTTAACCTTAACAGTATCTTAATTTAACTATTTGGTACAGTTTCAATAGTAAGAATATTTTCAAAATATTTTGTCAAAAAAAAGAAAAAAAAAATCCTGCAACTCCTGGGCAGCCAGTCAGAAGAAAGTTGGCTTAAAAAGAGGGTGGTCCTCAAGGAATAGGAGCTTCAGATCTACTTAGCTGATGTCATCGCATCAGAATAGTTCATACTGCAGTGTAAGAACAGATGAACTAAGGGGGTGCCCCAGGTCCCAGCATAAGAGCAATGAGGAATTTTTGGATTTCAAATAATGTAATGTTGCTGTAGTAGAGTCCAAGAGTAAAGTGTTAGAGTATAATAATCCCCTTTAAGGGTTTGGCATAAAATCTAAGGGGGAATGCAGCTCTCCCATTTTGTTCTGTCCTCCTACCACCAGACAAGCATGGGCACATTCACATACTTCTTACACTTCTGTTTTAAAGTGAGTCATTGCTGACTTTGGAATTCACATGGAATTAAAATCCCACTTTCCCAGCTGAAAATCCTCACGTGAATCCAATGAAGCTCTTATTTCCAGTACATACTTCTTCTTTTTTTTTAAACTACTCTGATCTGATCTAAAGAGACCAGCTATGAATGGCCAAAGTCTCCTGTTACAAGCCAGCCTTTATAAAGAATGAAATCAGAGTGGAGGGGAGGTGCAGGAATTAATTTCCCACAATATGCTAAAAGGTTTATAAGTATTTCTTTGGTCCAATGACACCAAAAACATTTTGCTTACTCTAGCTTTAATCAGTTTATTACTGTGTTTTTCCTCTGGTCTGCCCTTTATTCCCATGGAGGCTTGTTAAAGGAAAATTGTTTCTGTTTTAAGAGCATTAGAGAAAGCAGTATTGCGCTTGTGCATAGCGCTGAAAGAAATGTGTGTCGGTGAGTCTAAATGTCAGGTTTTTACCAGGTTTTTGCCATGTTAATAGATTATCAGATGGTTTTAAATGGTGTGGAGTTAATCCCCGGGCACTACACACATAAGCGCATATGCACAAAAATGTGCACACACTGTTTTGAGGAAAGATTTTTAGAAATGCGGCTGATGGATCAGAGTTTATCTGTGTGGAGTAAGAACAAGGATAAACACATTATCTTTTGAATGAAAGTGACATCCTCACACTGTTGTGTAACCAGTAGAGTTGAGCTTCAAATGACTGCCCAGGCATTTTAGTGTTTATTTGGCTTGTAATGTAGAACTACAAGGTAAAAAGAGGTGAAAAGTTAAGTGAATACAAAATATTCCCACTTTTGCTAAAGCTATAACTGCCCTGTAATTATTTCACTTTTTTTTTTCTTTTTTGGTCTCTGGGCCCAGTTTTTTCTCGTTTTTATGACAAAACAAATGTAGTGAAGCCATGATATCCAACTTCAGTTCTGATACAGCAATTTTAAGTGGAAATCATGATTAGTTCCCTAATCTTCTTTTTATTGCTTTATTAAAGATTAAAACAGAACATAATTCCTTAAAGCATGGCAGAAACTTAGTACTAGTATTAAGGTGTAGTTAAGGTGACACTGTCAACCAATTACAAGCTTCATTAATCTCCGTAGATTATTCTAGCATTTTTGTTATTTTGGTGTACTTTTTAATGTCTATATTAAAATTTGTGATAAATAGAAGGTTTATGTCAGGTATCTCAGAACACTCTAATAAGATCGTAAATAGAATCCGTTCATGAATGAAGTCCTTGTTCTTGCACAATGTGCATTATTGTAGCAAGAAAGCGAGATGGAGTGTAATGCTTTTCTGAACTTAACTTCTTTGACCTTCAAGTGCAGACAGCCCATAAAGCTACACAATAAAAGTGACATCATTTTGAGGACAATCAGCCTTAATGATCGTAGAATGAATCATCATTGCTGGTTAAGCTAAGTTGATTAAGTATTTATATGTGGACCCATTGAGGGAGGGTATTCCAAACTAGCTCAGACATTAAATTCTGTGGTGTGTGGTGCTCTTCCAAGTGTCAGGTTTATTAAAATTGGATTTCTTTGCAGTAAAATAAAATATGCCTCTTCATTAAGAAAGCCTTATGGGTGATACAAGTTCACTTTTGTTCCCCTTAGGTCAAAGAGTACAGGGTGAGAAAGTTGTCTCATAGGAAATTTATCGTGCACGGTAGATAAGAGCTGTTATCCCTTTAAGGTGGCACATTTACTCACTAAAATAAGCAAAAATGTGTGAAATTACTAACTCTGCAGGGTCATCATACTTCAAGGATTGCTGGTGGTTGTAGTTTCTTGAACAGGTGTTCAGTTTGCCCAAAAGCTGCTAAAAAAAAAATGACACTGTCTTTCTAGCCTGGGGAGGTCTGAGTGAAGCTGAAAGACTTTTATAATAAGAGAGACCAACACACTAATGGACCGAGAGGTCAGACCACTGTGTCTTCTTTTCTCTCTCCGTCTCTCTGCATGTGTGTTTATGTGCATTCAACCATGCATCCGGGAGGGAGGATTAAGTGATGGTGGTCATAGTAGGTCATCTGGGGTATTGTGTATTGTCATTGCTGCCGCAGGGTGTTTTGTGCGCCTGTGTGCAGGCAAGTTGTGAGTGTTAGTGTACTGACCTGAATCATTTTTACACACATTAAGAGCTTCCGCAGACATTATGAGGTCAGACTGAGAACCCTTAAAGGATTATTGTTGTTGTTTTGGTGTGTCTTGTTTGGACATATTTTATCTGTGTGATCTTCTAATAGTCTCTTGGCTGGATAGTTATATGAAGTGAGACGTGCCATGTGGAAGTCATCTAAAATAAAGTTTGGCCTTCATACATCAGCAGTTTGATGATGAACAGATCTAGTAGCTACCACCATTGCCACTCAGCAGTGCCCTTTATTTGAAGGTAAAGAAATGCAAAAAAACCCAAAAAAACCCACAAAATTAGAAATAAACGAGACAATATTATTTCCTTATGGCAAGATGTGGTTAAGCTATATAAACAACATAAAACTTTACAGTTAGTATTCTGTATAGTTCAGTTTACGCATTCTCTGTTTTCATATATCTTGATTTTTACTTTTTACCATAAATAATCCTAGTAAGTATTGGCTGCATAGTAAAAGCTTGATTTATCTCATCCCTCTGCCCAGACAGAGAGCTGAGATAGAGGTATGCTGTTTCTCTGTTTGTTTGTTCATCTGTCAGCAAAATTACACAAAAACTACTAGTCCAAATTTCATAAAACGTTACAGAGAGATGGCACATGGATGAAGGAAGAATCCGTTAAATTTTGGTGCAGGTCCGGATCCCTTTTTTTGACAATTGTGAGGGAGGGAGGACATTGGCCTTGGCTCTTCTACTCTCTCTGTGTGATAGAACTCTGCTGCCCAGGCTCAAAAACTATTAAACTCACATTAGTGAGCAACAGTGATCCTTCACTGCTTTGGGTACTGTATTTTATTTTGGGTTGATCGCACAAACACCATTCCGATGTTGTAAATACTCACTGAAGCACCAAACAGGTATTTATCCACCACTGAAAATAGACTCCTATTTACTTTAGGCTGAGTGGCATTAGGAATTCATTGGTTTGGTGCTAAGAATGATGTGGGGCTGTGGAAGTCAAGGCATTGCTGAAATGTTTTATTCTTGTGTATTATTTTTATTATGTTGATAATAGAAGTAGATTGTTGTTTGATAGATGTATTGCATTATGTTGAATTTTATGCATATGTCACTGAGTTGGATTATTTGGAATATCATAAGAAATGATAATGTTCTTACGCTGCAGTATGAACTATTCTGATGACATCAACTAAGTAGAGCTTGGGAGTCTAAAAAAACAGATGCTCTCTGTCTTTCTGTTGACTTTCTGTCCATGATCAACAGCATTTAAGTTCTGTGGCCTACACTCCGCTTGAAACATCACTGGTGAATTATTTTCCAAAACAGACGAAATCAGGGAGTTCAGTCAATTCTCTGAAGTCATCAGAAGCAGAAATGAGTTCGGCTACAAGCAATATATGGTGACATTGGTGCAGAAACATTGGACAGCTACAGTTAAATTGCATTTTAAAAGCATTTTCTAAAGAGACCGTGATGTCAAAGAGGCAGCAGAGAAGACTCACAGACATTCAGTTGATTATTTCTCTATAGTGCACATTTATTTGGAGGTTTATTTTGTCAATGTTGCTGCTGGGAGTCAGAGTAATGATTTAGTTCAGTATAGTACATTTACCATCATGTATAATGATGGGGGGGGGGTCCTACAATCAATATTAAAAGACCTGCTCCGAAAATGTTCAGATACAGCTCAAGCTGTAGAAGCAATCTTTTTGTTTCATTATCACATAGCAACCATATTAATGGAGAATTTTTTGTTGATTTAAGTACTTAAATATGCAACCCAGATCACCCCCAAAATGAAATATTTGACTATATTTACATTTCGAATGACAGTTGCCATGGCATTTGTGCTAGCAGCTGTTTAACTTTTCTTTACAAGGCATATTTAGATGCTTGATATTTGCCTGAACTTTCGCACAGGGATAATTGAACCTTGGTAATTAATCATCTAGATTTTGTCTGATGTGAAGGCAGCCTAAGAGAAAAACAACCATATTTCCTCAGATGGTATACTTTTCTAGCCTGAGGCGACATGGGCTTTGGTAAATATGCCTTACAGTCAGTGCAACAGAGTAGTAAGTTTAGAGATGTGACTAGGTTTGAAAACGCTGTATGTTCTTGGAAATCTTAAATGGCTGATTGTTTTGTTTGGCTAGTTAATTCTTCAGAATGCTGTTGTGAAAACAAAAAGGTGCTTTAAAACTTTTACAAGCGTCCGAATGATATAGCATTCTGAAGAACAATACTGGCTTATATTCAGTTTCCCTGGTATTTGTTATGTGTAGTTATTTATATGTCCTTACTAAGATAACAAGTTGTTACTAAGATAATCTTGTTTTGCTGTGAGACCAAGTTGTAGAGTAGTCGTCTTACGCTCTGCCCAACTCTACGCAGATCAGTGGGTTGTTGTGTTTGTGGGGTTCAGTGTTGCCAGCAGGGAAGTTTAAAAGAGCCCTCTGGTGGACAAAATATGCAATATCGACACTCATAACATAGGAGTCATGGGCGCTTTCCCCCTCTCTTCTTTATTTTTTACCCCTCAGTTGTAAAAAGCTGATGGGGTATTGTCATCATACCACCAGGTGGTCGGGTGGACTGGCAGCATGGACATCAAGTTTGTGAACAAAGCGATGTAGGAGCTTCAAAGTGATACCATAGGTGTATCTGCTAAAAATCTGGAAAGAGTTTGAATATTAGTGAGCCTGGCCGCAACATTTTTGTTTTTAAAAACTTTTACTTCGGTGGAAACCAGACATTTTTTTAAACAGATATAACCAGGTCTCTAGGAAGAATATCAACTGGTCAGGAGCTGGTTAGCTAATAAACAGTTAAAAATAAACATACTTTTAAACTCTACTCTCCAATAAACTCTAAAACTCTCTTTACATATCTTTGCAATTTAAATTTTACTCATTCGCAAAATTTGGAGGTCTTATTTATTTATTTTTTTCTCCTACAATTTGAAAACTCGGTTTTCCTATTATCACAAGCGTGTTCTTACAGGACAGTGATTTTAATGCTTTTTCCCTTTCAGTAATTACTGTTTTCCCACCTTGTTGATGTCTTTTGTCATCATCTTTCTTAGGTGCTACAGAGGAACCAGAAGTCATTCCTGACCCTGCTAAGCAGACAGATCGAGTGGTGAAAATCGCTGGAATTAGTGCTGGTGTTCTTGTTTTCATACTGCTGGTGCTGGTAGCCATTCTGCTGGTTAAGAAGAGGTGAGTGACAGCTGCAAACAATACTCACTAAAGCAGCTCAATGAAGATTATTAAAGAGGGTAAACATTTACAAGACCAATATTGAATGCACACACCAACTTGCATGCAGCTGCAAGAACATGCACACACATTCACACACAAATATGCTCTTAGTTCATTCTCTTGTTGTGTGTTGGTCCAGTATTTGCTGTAGTAACACCATCTTCCATCCATCCACCATAAATGTTGATCTCCCCTCAGAACCAGTTCGATCGCTTCCTGAAGTTTGATTTCCCACCAAATGGCTAAAGGCTTGTGAAAAAAAACAAATGTTTTAAGTTTAAAATATGCTGCCTTAGTTTTTGATAATCTGGCGCAAGAAATGTCAGAGCTGAATGTATTCTGTTCTTGCACATTACAGATGTTTGCTCAAGTGAGAGTAGGAAAAGGTAGAGTGAAAGAAAATGTCAATCAAAAGATCTTAAGTAAATAGAAAATGCAAGTATGTATCTGCTTTGTCATAACCGCTTTAATGAGCTCATCAAAATCAAAACAGTATCATGTTTTTCAGTTTAGAAGCAGCAAAGCTGAGGTCCATTCTGCACAAAGGTAGAGATTTTGGTAAAGTAGACTGAAGAAAAGATACTTGCTGAAATGGTTTTGTGCATTTGTGGTTGTGCTGTTATTCATTTATTTATTTATTTTTTTTAAAAAGGCAGTGTAAACAGATTAATACGATATCTAACCTTTTACTTGTACAGCACAATAACACTGATAAGAATCAGAGACCAGAGACGCATGTATCGGTGTAACAGTTTGGCCTGTATTGGTAATTTGGTGCAGAGCTCCACTTTGTGGTGGCTAGTCATCGCTACAGCCTGAGCGTGCTTTACATCTTTACAGTAGATGAAGACAGGAGTTAGAATAAAGCTCTGATAGATTTTGTAGAAAATATTTCAGAAAAAGTGATAAATCACAGACATATTCATGGAATATGCATGTATAGCTGACACGCGTTTATGAAATATCATTGTTTGATTCCCACTTTTCCACATTCACTACCAGTAAAACATATGTATATGTACATAACAACATCAGTATTGCTGCAGTTGTATTATAGTCTCAGACATTTTTGAAAACTAGTCAAATATGAAGATAATCAGAACCTTGATGAGATAAATGAAACCCTGAATATCGTTTTTACCATTTCAATAACAGTGTTGGAAAGTCGGAAAAGCAATGAGAAGAAACAGCGTTTTAATGTAACCTTCTTAGTCTTGGATCCACTGTGAAGCTCCATTAGGCTAAATTTTGTTTGACTACTTTTGGGAGAATGTGTGCTCATGTGTATGTGTTTGCATCTGCATTTATAATTTATGTAAATGAGCCAGCATGCGTGTAATAATTAACAATTCCTAAAAAATATTGTTACTTCTGTGATTTTAACTTTTCACTTAGAATAGTTGAGGGAGTGCACACTTGGAAAAGAATAATTAGGAATAATTAAGATTGATTAATTTTCACTAACAGCGAGCCTGTAAATTCGGTAAAACTATTCACATAAATCGTTTGGCTTACCTAATAGTTACTATGACTCATGATCAATTTAAAAAAATGTCTCAGGAGATTTTGCTTTCCTCTGAAAGGACTGCATCTTGGCACAAGCCTTAAGAGAGCAACCAGGAAGAGTCTCTCAGTTACAACCAATCATAATTTCACTCAGCAAATCAAAAACAATTACAGACATTAAATCACAGCCAGTAATGATCTCTCATCATCAGAGAACTTTGCTCTTGTGGCTCCTGACCTCCATATTTTTCTTCTAATTTGCGTAATGAATTAATGTGCGCCAGCGTTCATGCTGCAGCTTTAGTGTGAAAGTGCAATTGTAAGTGATGATCAGAGGAGCTGAGCTTAAAGTGCAGGGTAGATGTTCCATTTGAAATGTGTTTTGCAGAAGCTACTACCACTGTGTTTTGCGGGGTGTTTATTTTTGTCATATCTAACAGTATTTGAAACACTGTGTGCACTCAGTGGCTTGATTGCTGTTACAAATGTACCTTTTTTCATCCCTTGAGTATTGGATTGGATTTAGTATCTGCTATTGTTGAGGCTTTGAAGCTTAACATGAAGTTATCCATCTCATCTACGGGCTACGACAAATAAATATGCTTGATAGTATAAAATAAGGCTGTTTATACAGGGAGTGCAAGAGCTCCTGCATGTTTTAACAGCTTGAATCACATCACAAAGACAGCACACCTAGGTCCCATTTATTTCCCGTTTACAACACACAAATAATTTGTTGCAACAACTTAAAATGACTTTGAAAAAAAGTTTTAATTATGCAGAAAGTTTGGTTATAGCATGACAATTGGAACATGTTCATTCTGGTATTTTTACACACATTTCTACTAGAAGTTTGACGAGTTATGCATCATTAGTGCTCTAGACTTGTGATTTTTTTAAATTTTTTTTTATTTAATAGTTTTCTCTTCCATAAAGGTTTCCGGGGAGATCAATCTTCATTGTCATTAAACCTTTACGACTTTGAACAATAATACTGCATCTTTAAAATAGTGGGACATGATGACATTACAGTGACATCATGCTTGCTTTACAGGAAGCGAGCTGCCTGGTTTCACAGATTGGATAGCTTTGTGTCAGTTTTCACCGAGTATTTCATAGGAGTGCGTTAAAAAGATCATTGGCTGATTAGGGCTAAATCTCTAATCAGGCCATTGGGTTAGAGTAAAAAGCAGAGTTTTAAAATACTGCATGAATATTTTAAAATGGCACAAAAAAATAAAGAAAAGAGAAAAGAAAGGCTGCATGTTGATAGGTTGATATTGGTGAGTTGTTATTCAAGTTTCATAGCTTGTTTTGTATTATTTATTTAGTGTTAGTCTTTGGTTCTTACTTTTTTTTTCTTTTTAAAAAAAATAAGAAATAGGTACTCTAGCTAATATGGCACCCCTTGCATGACCCTCAAGTTTTAGCAATCAAAGGGTGTTTTCTTCTGTTTTTGTTGCTGCTGGTTGAGACAGGACAGTTTTGTCCTAATTTGCATATTCCCTTGTGTCTCACTCTTTGCTTTCTGATTGGCTCACAACCCCAGGAGGACCTACTATTCATACTCTTATTACCTGTAAGTAAACAACCAATCAATAACCAGCTCATCCAGCTGCTGTTATCTTATTGGGCGAATTATTAGTGGCTAGTTGTTGTTATTTTTAAAGATGCAGTATACTTTTTTCAAGACAAAACACATTTTCAGCTCTGACCAACCAGCCAAAGTCATCCTCATTGACGCCTCACCAGGGAGGGGGTCAGTTCACTTTCATGACAATCTGTTCAGGATTTCAATTAATTCCTTCTTGTTTAAATGATTTTTATATTTTCAAAATATTGGAAATGTCTTTTTTCTTTTTTATCAAGAGAATGTTGATGATTTCCTGTCTAAAAAGTCCAAGCAATCAACGAGTGCAAGACTTTATTTGAAGGACTGAACTGAGAGTGAATTGATCTCAGCCCTGGTGTCCTCTACATGCTCCAAAGTTGCTCTGAAGCAGGCTTAAGAAGGCCAAAGTTGGCCATAAACCAGAACCAAGCAGGCCAGAGTGGGACGAAGCAGGCCTGAGCGTGTTATTTGAAAAAAGAATGCTGCACTTGTGACTTGTAGCTCTTTGTGTGCATGTAGTCATGTGATCATCCATCCGCCCATCAAGTCACAGGTATCATGGTAAAGCTCTGCTGCACATGTTCAGTGTCTCTCTCTCATCAGTGGATCTGAACTAGTTGGTTTCCTATTTGGGATACGTGGTCTATGATTTTGTGTGGGTTGTTCTTATAATGGTTTTTCTTCTTTTTTGGTTTACGTCTTTCTCTACCCAGGCCATTATGGGCTCTGACCAAGATGGATCATGAATCAATTATTTGTACTGCCTCAGATATTTTAATTTACAGTCTTTGCTTCTTTTAATCCACAATCACCAGACACAAAATCAAGATGTGCTGAGTATTAATGCAGGACTACTTATGTACCTTAATGTTCCCATGGAGTAGTTTAATGAGACATATTTCTTTCTAAACTAGGACAACTGCTTTGCTGAATTTTTTTGAACTTGCTATAACCACTGCTTTTTTTCTGTTTACCATTAAGTGGCAGTTTTCTAATATTACATCTATTAAAACACATTATCAGGAACAAAATTTTGGATCTATAGTGTCTCCTTTTTTCTTAACATAGCCAGTCTAAGCCTTTCTAACCCATCCATTTATTCCAGTGCACCTTAAGAAGTTAGACGTGTTCCTCATCAGTGAAGACATTCTGCCTGGTGTCTTGGAATACATTTGCAATTTTAGTAATTAGGCATGTTCATTAGATATTCATGCATTTTTATGAATTCATACAGAACTTCAAATTAATTCATAGTTCAAGTGTGAAAATCAGAAAATAATGACAATGTTAAAAAGAAAAAGTAGGTCAGTAGAGATCCATTCTAGGTCTGGTCTCAGCTTCACCTTTCTTTTTCTTTCTCACTCTCCTTCCTCCTTCTTATATATACAACATATTGAGAAAATATTCAGCATGTGGTGGTTTGAATAATATGCTAATATTATAATTCAATGACAAACACACACGCACACAAATAGCTACACATGGTCAATAGTTAAATCTATGTTTCTACTGAGTGTGTGTGTGTGTGTATGATCTCAGAGGTGGAGATGGTGTATGTTGGGGTCAAGAGGTAAAATATACACAAAAACAGCATGCTTTCTATCAGTCAGAGCTGTACATTGCATCAGTTTGACAGCAATCAAAAACTGATTGGTAACCAATAAAATGCACAAAATGTTATCGCCCCTACCTACAGGCTCTCTGTGTTTCAGCTGCAGAGATTTTCTTTTACACTGCACAGAAATTTAACAACGAAGAGCTGTTGTCTTAACTGATGTGCATCTACGGCTCTGGGTACATAATGTTCCTGCATGATGTGTCATGCTCGACATATTAAGTCCTTAAAAGTGTTTCCCTGCAACTTTGTATGTTGAAAACGCTGAAAGATTAAAAATGAAAATGATTTGATGTTGATATCTATCTAATCAGGCACCAGACTCATAATAAAAAGCAATTTCTCATTACTCAGATTGTTTTTTAGAATTATGAAAGCAATACCATTTAATTCTAAAATTCGCAACAGCTGGTAAAGATGCATAAGAGATTGAAAATGAGTGTCCCACTCTCATAACTGCTCACTGACTATTTGTAACATGACTAGTTCAAGTTCTACTTGGTGTTCTCACATGGTGATAACATTTGGTTGGTAAATGGTTTTCCTTAAAGGTTCTGTGCATTGTAGCTCCATCCTTGCTTCTGTTTTAGTGGGATTCACCCGATCTTTGCTGTCAGATGAAAACCAAAGAATTCATACAATTTTTTAAAAATATAATTAGTTTCTAGTATTATAATCCTAGTAAAAATAAATTTGCATAAAGTTCATGAACATACAAAAATAGGTTCCTGCAAGTAAAAATGCAGGGAGCGGTAAATTTCAGAGGCTTTCATCTGACAGCTGTAAGCTACAAAAAAAGATCTTCTTCCTTGGTTTGAATTAGATGCTGCAGTATTTTCCCTTTGCTCCTTTTGCTGAGCCTGTTAAATGCTGCCATAAACAAAAAAGCCTCTCCTCTACCTTCCTTACTTGTTCTCTTCGCTTTCCTTCTTCTCTTTTTTTCTTCTCCCTGCCTTTCTTATCTTCTCCCATTTCCTTATTGTTGGTTTCAAACTCTGCATCTTGAGTCAGCAGCCCCAGCCAAAAAAGTGATCCAGCTGCTAGATTCTCTCGTTCTTACTGTGGCTTCAGGCTCGCTGATGTTTGTGTATTTATTTGCACAATTCCTGACTGTCTGTCTGTCTCCCTCTAAACAGGAAACTGGCTAAAAAACGTAAAGATGCCATTGGAACAACACGACAGGAAATGACACACATGGTGAACGCTATGGACCGCAGCTATGCTGACCAGAGCACTCTGCATGGCGAGGACCCCATGGCTGTGACATTTATGGACTCTCACAACTACAACAACAGATGTAGGTTCAGAAAATCAATTATTAGCAAAGTTTTACAAAAATAACCTTAAGCTAGCCCTAAATCTTGTATTCTGTTTTTCCTATCCATCTTCTGTCCACACTGATTAGAGATGAATCTTTGCAAGGCTCATGATTATTCTTATTAACAGCCAAGCTCCTGTTCACAAGCTGCAACTAACTGTTATTAATGCTATTAGTTAATATTTTAGTAATCAAGTGTTTTTTATGCAATTATCTCATAAAAGTTTATCATTTTTATAACAATAAACAGAAAAATAATTTGTCATTTGGTTGCCAAACAAGGATCTGAACCTGCATTTTTTTTTTGCCTGGAAAAAGACTCAAATGATGGATTAAAGTCGTGTCTAAATCATTACTGGTTAAGATTCTGCCTGTAGATTAATTCACTACACCTCACAGGGAAAGCAGGACAGTGTAAATGTAGAACTAATACATAACAATGATGAAAATGGTAAGGTCTTGCCAGAATTTGTGATTTGTCTGAGTGTCTCAGTTGTCCTCGTCTATGCTTTAGTAAATCTGAAATTTCGATATGTTTCCTCGCCATGTTTCCTCCTGCAGTGCCCAATGATCCTCTGGTTCCTACTGCTGTGTTAGGTGAGACTTCTAGTGTGGTTGGATATGTCACATTTATCACCTCTAGCACCTGTAGTGATCACCTGCCATCATCAAATAGTCCTTGAGCTTGTAACCCTGGCACGTATTATCCCATCTGTGTTGTGTCCATAACTGATGTCTACAGCTAGAGCTGTTGGATATAGTCAAAACTTCTGTTACAATGACCTTTGACATTTGTGTAAATCAAAAGTTTGGCTTTCTTGGATGTTTCTGGACCATTAGAAGGTTTTTATACTCAAAATGAATCCATAAACGACACAAAAAAAATCAAGGAAAATGTAAAGCGGTATAACAGATTAGAATATGTGAAGCTGGCAAAGCTGTATGTTCATCTTTTATATTTTTCTGCCAACTCTCTGTGCAGAACATGTCTGGTATAAAAATTTTTTTTTAAAAAAAAACCTCCAACAGCTAAGCACTTCATCTGTCATCCTGCATTTTCCCTTTGGTTCAGTCATTCCCAATTCCAGCCATGGTTTCTGTTTCCTGCTGAGAGTTATTGATATTCACAGTAATTGCCATCATTCTCCCTTAGAGACCTCATTATTTCCACAGTTTTGAGTCGTTTTAAGGCGTGCCATTTTGTCTCCCAAAAATGACAGAAAAGAAGGCTTAAAAGGAGGAAGACAATTTGTCATGTTGCCACAGCAAAATGACTGCTGATTAAATCTGTGACAACACTGAACAACTTAGTGCCTGCAGCCTTGTCTCTCTGGCAGAAGTTTTTTTTGTGCAATGGATCTAGAAGTCTACTTGAGTATCTACCATCTGTGTTATTCCCTGGACTTGTTTTGCACTGAAGCCCTGCTCTGAGTGTCTGAATCATGAAATCTGTGGCTTTTGGCTAGTTGGATGTTTCTCTAGCTTCAATGTTGCAGTGCAATGTGTTTATCTGTAGTTTAGTCTAGTGTTGACACTGCAGCATGATGTGGAGTTCTGAAATACCCTTAAGGGGTTCACAAACCACAGTGCCACCAAACTGTGTTAATTAACTGTTCCATAGCCTCTAATTTGGAGTGAAGGCTGCAGTTACAATCTGTCTTGGCCAATCACGTCACAGTGGAAGAAGAACTAGCAGGAAGTAACAAATTAAGAGGCAGTGTCGGGTCAAGTTTACTGTTAATTGCCGTGACGAGGGCTTAACAAACCTTTAACAATCAGTAATGAGCTAACATGTCCTCAGAGCAGAGAAAAGCATCCGTTGGATGAAATAAACAGTGTCATTTAATAAACAGTGGTGAAGATGAAATCAGCCACTTCTGCTCCAACCCTGAGCTACTGCATTATTTAACCTGTCAGTCTGTACATTACAACTGTCAAGTCACATTTTAACCACAGCACACTTTGAAGTTCTGCAACTGTTTAACCCCAGTAATAACCTCCTAATGAACTACCTCCTAAAATGTACAAGTTTCAAAATCCAAATAAAATTAAATCAGAGAGGCTGTAATCACACATGTAAATTATACCTCTAATTTTCTGCATTATACCACAACCATTCCCAAAGTTTAAAAAAAGCCCAGTGTGAAAATCTTTTGATGTTAATCTAAACCTTCTATAACAACTCGCATCAGTTCACATGACTAACATGAAGCATTTCCTCTTTACAAAGATTTCATATTGACTTAGTGATTTGGTTGTAGCGTACAAAAGCTTAAAAGCTTTACTTTGCCACCTGCTAGCCACTGCTCCATTTGAACTGTTCCCCCACTAGTGATGAGATAAAAGACACATTCCCGATTAAAAACGGGTCATATATACAAACAATAACAATAAATAAAACAAATAAATAACTCCCATGGACTTATTTTATTAGTTCTAATAGCTTTTGAATTCAACCTCTCACCACATATGGCCCATATGGAGTATCTTGACGTGCACAAGGGGGCAGAAAAACACTTTGGGAGTCACTACACGTGTATTTTCAGCTGCTCCCTTTTGGCCACTACGGCAGATGGATCCACTTGTTTGATTTGGCAACCTTTCTATTTATGGAGGCTTGTGACCCTCTGAGGCTGGGTTTGTCCCACCTTCCAGTCTAAAACCAGGGATCTTTTACATGTAAGGCGAATGGGTTAACTATTACACCACAGAGCCATTTTTGGGAACCACTCCTATAGCCGATAGTTACTTATTTTATTCCTCATTTGAATAACAGATGTTTTACTTCTGTAAATATATTTGCAATGTGTTTGAAAGGTTTAGAACAGCAGAATGCAACAAATGTTTTAATCTGCTGTGAATGTGGTTGTATATTGTGAACTAAATGGCATTGCAGTGAACATCCACCCACCTCACAATTCATTTTAAGATATTCCTCATTTTTTTCAGTTTCTGTGTCTTGTGGCAATTTTTGGTCCTTTTTATATGGCATCATCTACAGATTCTCTGTATCCATCTCATCCATCGTGGAAAGTCCTTAAACTGTTAAACCTTTTAGTCTCACTAACAAATCCACTTATCCTGCAGTCTCACTAGCCCTTTTTGCTCTTTTCTTTTCCTGCTGCTTTGACATGTAGTTCCAATCACAGGTGAGTATAAACTGAGAAAACAAAGTGGCAAATGTTTGGTTTGGTTTGAGGAAATGCACTGTTTTCTTTTTGTAAGGTAGAAACTAGTACAGATTTGGGAAGATTGGGAAGGCTTTGTTGTGTTTGTACAGATCAGTGCAAGTAGCTTCCCAAACATTCCCAAACAAGGTACAAATGAATGCTTACATGTTTTTGTATCCATCTTACTCATTTTACGGGTCATAAAATAAAATATTGATGATGATAAAATAAAAATAAAGCAAGATATTTTCCAAATGAGCAATTAACCGTACCTTATTTTCTCTCCTCTTGTAGATGAGAACCACACTGGCTCTGCAGCCGAGAATAGCAGGCTTCTGGATGTTCCTCGGTATCACTGTGAAGGAACTGAGTCTCCATATCAGACAGGACAGCTCCACCCAGCTATCAGAGTGGCCGATCTCCTGCAGCACATCAACCTAATGAAAACATCTGACAGCTATGGCTTCAAGGAGGAATATGAAGTAAGATTATTATCTGTACTATTGACACTAGAGCTTGTAATATTAATTACAGACGAGGCAAAAGTATAATTAGTAGCAGGAAATGATGTATTTTAATGCAGAGGCTAACACAGAAGTATTTTTAAAATCAATACTGCTCTATTTAATGTTTTGGCCTCACATTAAAATGAAAAAATTACTACCACGTCTAAATTGCCTCTTAATTTGAGGTTACCTTCTGCTTTATTGACTGAGCAATCAATGAGACACAAGCCATTTTTATGGTCATTTTATTTTAATGCCTAATAAGAATTTGCTAGTAGAATTAAACCAGTCGAACAAAACAAGCACCTAAGTACCACTTTCTTCTCAGAGATATGCAATAGTACAGGAGTATTATTTTTAAGAATCCATGACGTCTAATTTTCTTTTTTATTACTTCGTCTGTTGTTGGTGATACAGAGCTTCTTTGAGGGCCAGTCGGCCTCCTGGGACGTGGCCAAGAAGGAGCAGAATCGTACCAAAAACCGCTACGGGAATATCATAGCATGTAAGCAAGACATCTGCGTTGCTGCATTTTAAGTCATAAACAAAGAGCTTTACAGGAAGAAGAGAAGAAGAAATTGGGAGCAGAAGTAAGTGTACAGCCCACAGAATTAAAGGTCTAAAATCAAGACAGGACCAAAGAAAAACCACCTTTGTAAGCAGCAACAGCAGAATCAGTGAGCAACACCTTCAAAAGCTCAGTGACCTCTTCGGCCTCTGCCTTGACTCGAAGACTCTTCCTTGTGTTCCTTTCAAGTCCCCAGACTCACAAAATTGAGTCACAAAAGGGTTTCAGTCATGCTACTTTCCTACATACGTACATAACCATGCTTATTGGCAATTGTTGTAATTTTATTGGCATGATTTATTTGCATATAGACTGTTACATATAATCTAGTGTTTTTATTAATTCAATAATCAATTATGAATAAAACAATATGTTAAATGAAGAAACAACTTCAGGCGTTATTAATGTTGTCACAAAGTAATTTGCTTCATTTAGGACTGTATCAGTACTAAACAGTAAGTCCTCAGTCATCGAGGCCTAGAGACCAGTTGATGTCCCCCAGCAACTTCTGTTTGCTAGAAGGAAGTGGTCTATTCTTTTACCAGTTGGTGGGTTGGTTGCTGGAGCCTCCTGATAAAATCGGTCACAAAGAGGGTGCTGGCCCAAAAATCTTCCACCTTTCACAGATTCAGTGAGTAGTTAGCGAGGAGTGGCAGACAAGTATTTTCCTTGCAAAGTACAGATGACTGTAGCAATCTGCCATCAACCAAAGAAATCACAGGTTATTGATACAGAACTGTAAACCTAGTAACTAAAAACAGCCTCGGACTCACCATCCAGCTGGTAAATACAGATTTTTCCCTAGCAAGTAGTGTTTGCTAAGTGGTCTCTAGACTAATCTGTGTGACTCAGTCCTAACCAAAAACCGTGTAAAATTATTTTATTAAATCCCAACTACACACTGAATAAAAAAAAAATAGAAAGCCAAAACACGAAATTCAGAAAAACAGCAAACCATTTCCTGAAATAATAATTCTTTGACAACAAATCAGTAATGACCTTTCTTTCCCCTGCCTGTTTTTGCTGCGCTCTCACACACTGTTTTACATGGTCTTTTCTTAGATGACCATTCAAGGGTTATTCTGCAGCCCATAGAAGACGACCCATCCTCCGACTACATCAACGCCAACTACATCGATGTAAGTGGAAACGCATCGAATGCTACTATTGGCTCCCAACGAAACCAACGAAACCACACTCCCTCGCTCGTATGTCAGGCCTCTATACCTTGATTGCGTCTACCAGTCATCCATCATACCATTTTATGCATCCAGCCATGCAGAAAACACATCATACGTGCAGTACATGTGTCAGTCCTGTTGTCTTTCTTTCAAGTTTCCCCATCAATTCACCTGTCCATCCTGAACTGAATAGTTTATCTCAATCTGATTTATATGTACGATGTAGCAGATTTTAAGTCATCATTTGGATTTAGCAGACTCATTTTACAGAAGTGGAAAGACCAGAAAGGAGTGACTTTAAGAACTGATAGTGCTAGTTAGTGAGCTTTAGAGGTGATGGTCAGCACGTTTTGTTACTGTTGGACGGAACCAGCATTTTTGTGCATTTTAGTGTTTGTTAGGCTATGCTGATATAATCTAAGCTAATCTAAAATGAACTAAGATAATCAAGTTCTGAGGGTAGCTTAATTCCTAGCATCTTTCTTGACTCGAGTCACTTTTAACTGGTCGACAAACCTATTCAGCTGCCTTATACATCTATATACAATTCATTTTCCATCTTTTGCTTCATCTATTACTTGCCTATTGTTTCTACATTCACCCATGACACAGTCTTCATCGATTCATCCACTTTCTGTCATCTCTCAACAATCATCTGCACACTAGTCACTATGACTCACATTGTGCTTTTTTTTTAATGCTAGTGTGCTTATCGTACGCTCCACTGCATTATAATTTACTGTCATTAAAACTCTTGCATGCATTCTACCACTCACATTAAGCTAGAATTAGAATGAATAGAGTGGGCACTCCCTAATCTTTGTTGGCACAACAAAGACAGCTGTCACACAATTTGGACTGCACCCAAAAGACGGAGTAAGCTGGAACATCAGTATGTGATGTTGGTTAAATGAGATTGTGATACGCCAGCTTTCTCCGTCTTTTTGGTTCTATTGTGCTCTCCCTGGAAGATGGTCAAATTCCATTAGGGAGTGTCCTTTCTATTTAGTCTAATTTAGAGTTTTAGATCACATTTTTTTCTGCATGTCCTGATCAAACTTCCATTATGTCAATGCAGCTTTTCTTTTTTCTGATTGACACTCACTGACATTGTTGTGCTTTCTTTCTTTCTTTCTTCCACTTGTTCTTTCTGCCTGTGGCTTGGGCTGTAGATTTGGCTGTACAGGGATGTAAGTATCACTGTGGTCTCGTTTATATATGCCCCTGAATATTTACACCTGCCCACCTGTACATCCATGAACCAGTCCTTATGCATCAAAACATGATGTGTATCCATTTTGAGATGCTGGGGCATCCTTTGCATGACTGATCGCACTTCATCTTGGCCACCAACCATCATCTTTGCATCTCACTGTTTGCTGTCAGTTTGCATATGTATATTCACCACTTGTGTCTTAATTGCTATCACAACAACTTAATAAGTGGTTGTCATAGCCCTGGGCACACCTGGCAGTTGTTGTAGATGTCAAGTAGTAGTTTTTAAGTGGAAAGGAAAAATGATGAGATGACCAACTTTTCAAATTTTAACATGAATTCAGCAGTACGCAGCGCAACTCCACATGTCAGCTAAAAATGACTTTCATTATTCTCGTCTCAGAATTTTTCTCCTGTTGTAGGTGAAAGTGAGGTAGCAAGGTAGTTTAGTGTAGAAGGTTATCATTTCCAGCCGTGATAAAAGGTTTTAGAATTTGACACAATTGTGTTTTCAGCTCATATTAAGGACTGTGGTGTTGTGTTTACAGGGATACCAAAGACCAAGTCACTACATTGCTACACAGGGTAAGATGCTGCACCACTCTCAAATACATGCTGGAATTCTGCATTACTGCTGTTTTATAGGATAGCAACTGTTTCATCACACATTGTAACCGTACTTACAGCAGAATAAAGTGAAAGTATACTCTGCATCTATGCGTAGGTCCTGTCCATGAGACAGTGTACGACTTCTGGAGGATGGTTTGGCAGGAACAGTCAGCCTGCATTGTGATGGTAACTAATCTGGTGGAAGTTGGAAGGGTAAGTTGCTCGTTTTTCTGCACTCAGTTAATCTCAGATGGTAACTTTATTGAAATTACTGTTACTTAGTCAAAATTATACAAATTTATTTATTTTTTTAATTCAGCAATGTTCATTGCATTTAGAAATGCTATTGCAAATACCTGTATATGTATAGTTAGGGAGGGAAATTGCAAGAATGTTAGTGTAATGTCTCTGTCAACAATCCTGTAAAATATACTCTCTAAATTATGTATAACATATATTTGGCTTAAAAGTGGCATTTTTCATATTGGCATTATATTAAATATTATTATGCAGGGAAAAAAAGCTATATTTGCCCCTTGATTCAAGCTTGTCTTTATTTTTTCATGGCTTTTTTCTTTCCAGGTTAAGTGCTATAAATACTGGCCAGATGATGCTGAGGTGTATGGAGACTTCAAGGTGACTTTTGTGGAGGTTGAACCACTCGCTGAATATGTGGTTCGCACATTTACACTGGAGAGGGTGAGTAAAACTTTTTATAATATAGCTAAAATGAATATTTTGTATTCATTTTGCTTGGATGTAATTTCTGCAAAAAACTCAGGTGTAGCTGAACCTCTAGCTGTAGTTTGGTTGACACAAACTTGTTTGGTTTTGTTTATTGTTCTCCTTGTAGCTTCAACAAAACCAGTTAATAAGTTTGAGACATACCTAAAAAGTGTGTTTATAGAATAAACGTTTCATGGAATTTTACTTAAAGATGTTTTTTTTGTCTTTACTCAGCGTGGTTTCAATGAGGTCCGCGAAGTCAAGCAGTTCCACTTCACAGGCTGGCCTGATCATGGAGTTCCATATCATGCCACAGGACTTCTTTCCTTCATCCGCAGAGTTAAAATGTCTAACCCACCCTCTGCTGGGCCAATTGTGGTCCACTGCAGGTATAAAAATGAATTATTAGAAAATAAACATGCATAGTCAAAAAAAAAAGTTTTCTCTCCTGATAACAGACATAGAGAAAGATCTATAAAGTTAAAATTTGTGTTCTTTACTTTATGTCTGCAGTGCTGGAGCAGGGCGCACAGGCTGTTTCATAGTCATCGACATCATGTTGGACATGGCAGAAAGAGAAGGAGTGGTCGACATCTACAACTGTGTGAAGGCTCTTCGTTCCAGGAGGATCAACATGGTACAGACTGAGGTGACTGCATTACCCATCCTCCATCTGCATCCACATCTTAGAATAGATGTAGGGAAAGCTCGACTTCAAACTCAGCCATCATCATGGTACAGGCTGAGGTGACAAGGTTTTATGTAGTTATCTATTTTCCATGAATGCATGAAAATATCACCTCATTACATTCAATTCATAAGTTTTCACTTCTGTGAAAGTAACACTGAGAAAAAGTAAAAGACATACATAATTTTCATATTTTAAGCTTACTTTGGCGCCCTCTTGTGTTAGTAAAAAATATCACTATCATGTTGAACTGTTCTCTAAGGAAGCACATTCTTCTATCGTTGCATGGGTGTATCCGATTTGCCTGAATTTGTGGTTGTTAAACGTGGAAATTTTTAAATACATAGAGCTCAGAGCTGTTGTAGAATAATGGAAGCATAAAGGAGTTAAGTTCTAAACAGAATATAGATAATATAGGCAGTATATGCATCCAAACAAAGGGGGTTATCTTTGAATGCAGAGTTTGTTATTCTTTAAATTGAGATTTTTTAAAAATGTTTTTCCTACTAAAAAGACCACAAATAGTAATTTAGATCACACACACACACTCATATATATAGATATATATAGATATATATATATCTCCAAGTATCAAGCAGTGCAGTAACAATAGGGCAAAAGTAATTTCAAGCTTCATGGTTCAGGCCAGCCTGTAGGTCAGATCATAAAGCAAACTTTTAAAAGTTTATTAAAGTCTTTGTCATACTTGGAAGCTTGTGACTCACAGAATGCAGGTCGATGCAATCTTTCATGGACACATTTCATGTCCAACTTAAGAATTCTGCACTAGCACATTCACAGCCATTCACCAAAGCAGGTCACTCTCTGTCTCATCATTGAATTGAAGCTGGCATCATTTCCTTGAAAGATCCAAAAACACACCTGCCTGTATGGACTGACTCATAGGTGAAGTAAACCTAACTCACAGTCATCATGTCATCCATCCCTCCACCTCTCATCAGTCTTCACTCACTCACTCTCTCACAATGTCTTCATAATCACTTTCAGCTGTTTGTCTTATACAAAGTTGTGTTTCTTTTCCCCGAGTTATTTTTCTAGCAGTGAAATATGAGTGTGTAGAATATGTGATAATATGTATATTATAATATATGTCTTCAGGAGCAGTACATATTCATTCACGACGCCATACTAGAGGCTTGTCTTTGTGGAGAAACAGCCATACCAGTCTGCGAGTTCAAAGCAGCTTATTATGAGCTGATCCGCATCGACTCCCAGACCAACTCTTCCCATCTGAAGGATGAGTTCCAGGTAAAATCAAACTGTAATCTGTTACTTTGTGCCCAGAGTTCCCAAAGTGGAACTTGTAGGCCAGTGTCAGCCTGTGATATAGCAGCACAGAATGAGAGCATTTCTCTTCATTTCTAATTGTTCTGTTCTGTTCCTGGCATCGCAGCACACTAAACCTTCCTAAAACTGACAGTTACAGTGGGTGTCAAGAAAAGTCACCTCGCTAATGGTTAAAAAGTATGAACAAAACCCACAAACGAGTACTGAAGTATAAAATGGAACTCAGTAATCAAACTTTAGGCACTCCTACTTTATGCCTTAAAATGAAATCTTCTCCAACTCCTTCTGCTGTGTAATTTTTTTGTTTTTACAATATGGGCATTAAGAAATTTGCTGTGTATTATTACATAATGAGGAACCACTTGCTGTTGTGATCTGCTAATCCTGGATGTAAAAAATGTGTTTTTACACATAAAAAATATAATTATGTGGAGTTTCTGGGTACTCAAACTCTTCACCTTCTTTCTCCACAGTGCTGAACCTTGTGAGAAACCCAATACTTTTAATGCACACAAGTTTTTTTTAACCACTAGCTTGGCTTTTGGGTCTATTTCCATCTTCATGGAGCCCTTCTTTGAATCTTTGGACACTGTTAATTAACGTACATCATACATTTCACTCTCTGTCCAGACATTAAACTCAGTGACTCCTCAGCCTCAGCCAGAAGACTGCAGCATTGCATTGTTGCCTAGAAACCAAGATAAGAACCGCTTTATGGATGGCCTTCCTCCAGATAGATGCCTTCCCTTCCTCATCACAATAGATGGAGAAAGCAGCAACTACATCAATGCTGCTCTGATGGATGTAAGTCAATAATGTGTTTTTGGAACACACTGTAAGGTTGTGTTATTTTCAACACATCAAGCAAGAGTAGTTTGGGACATTTCACACTGTGTGTACACGTGCAAAAAGACTTTCAGCAGAACCAGCTGATGTGTGACTCTTACCACAATTTGTGTATATTTAATGCCAGTTATATAAAGACTAGATTTAACACTCAGTGTCCCAAACTGCAGTCACATATTTGTTGAAAATGATACAGACTTTAATGAAGGTACATTGAACTGATGATGAAGATAAACATATCACACAACACTTAAACTTACTAACATATAACACACACACACACACACACACACACGCGCACGCGCACACACACACACACACACACACACACACTCCCCTCCTTGTTTGTGTGATGCTGTGTTTGTGGTTTTAGCAGCAGAAGGCTAGAGACAAATCCAGCCTCTAAAACGACCACTAGCTTCTCTGGCCACCATTCAGACATTGTTTATGTTTGCAACTGTTGACATTGCCTCAACGCGTTGCCCATTTACCATGACTTGAAAAACAAAGTCATTGAGTAGGTAGAAATTTTGAGGTAAGGTTTTAAGGTAAGGTAATTAGAAGGTTATTATCCGTTTTGTGAGTAAATATATAGTGAAAAAAAGATAGTAAGGGGTGGGCTGTAGGCATGTGAGTAATTTCATGATAATGTGTGAACATTTGCATGTTGTGGGAACAAACCTGGCTTCTCTCCAACAAAGCTGTTGGACAAAATACTGTAAAATTTCTAGAGTTCAGTTTAGTTGTAGGCGTTTACCTTAAAGTTTAGTTACTCACCTCTGGCCTCTCTCTAACCAAGCTGTCAGAAGAGTTCCAGGTAATGGGATTTTACTCCAATACTGGATTTGTTTCATGGCTTCAGTGTTGTTCTACCACCAGATTCATTTTTGTGAACGACACCCACACCCTAAATCCTAAACCTGTGCCCAACCCTCACATTAGATTCTCTGTCACCAAGCGGTCACACCTGCGTCACACATTTGGCTGTACATTTTCATTCAAGCCGAACTGGGCTCAGTTCACATTCAGATCAGTTAGTTCTTGATTCCTTTTTTATGTGAACTTTGAGGAAGTTTATCTTCTTGAGCTAAGTGAACATGAAGTTAACTGACCCCATTAAATGTAATTTTTGCTGTATGTGTAGTCTTGTGCATGTTCTCAACCCTCACAGTTAATAGACCCACTGCATGATTGTCAAACCAAAGTCCTATGCTTGCTTTCCCATGTCTCACATACTGTGAAGCTCTACTCTGCTGTTTGTGTTTTAATGTGCACATGTGAGAAAAAGACGTACTGTGGTACAGTCAAAATTAAGATGTTTTAAAAAATAAAAAACAACGCACAGTTTAATAATGCTTGATTTAATCGTTAAGAGACTCTTCTTTATCGGTGATCACTTTTGTTGTCGCTCTTCTTCTCTTCAGAGCTACAGACAGCCTGCTGCATTCATCGTTACCCAGCATCCTTTGCCCAACACTGTCAAAGACTTTTGGCGCCTAGTTTACGACTATGGATGTACCAGCCTGGTGATGTTAAATGAGATTGACCTGGCTCAGGTATTTTACATAAAGTTCTGCTGTGTTTCTTAGAATAGCACACGCCCAAAAGTCTTAACCAAAATTTATCAACATTTTTTTGTCGCTCTGGAATACTTTAAGTCAGGGTTTTGTTTTGTTTTTTGTATTTGTCTCTATTTTTTCTGAAAGTGTAACAGCGTTTTTCTAACTGTTCTCTTTCAGGGTTGTCCTCAGTACTGGCCAGAGGAGGGCATGCTGCGTTACGGTCCCGTCCAGGTGGAATGTATGTCGTGCTCGATGGAATGTGATGTTATCAGCCGGCTCTTCAGAGTCTGCAACCTCACCAGGGTGGGCAGTCAGAATCATACTATGTTTCTGTCAATATTTATTTATTTATTGTTTTATTTCACCTTTATTTATGCAGGTAAATCTCATTGAATCAATCTCACACAATGTCTCATTTTCAAGATGTTTTAAATAGCCATACAAAACGACAGCATGTTAAGACACACTATAGTCATTACAATTCATATAACCAATAAACTGAAAAAATACATACTGGGAAAATTAATTGGAAAAATACATACTGGAAAAATTAACTGGAAGAATACATACCTGTTTACGGTGTAAAAGATGGACGTGACCATGTGATATCACCTGTGGGTCTGACACTGAGCCAAAGGTTTTAAAACTCCTGTAAGATAGTTTGGAAGGGAGAAACTAGATGTAGTCTTTCTGCTTTTAATTTTGACATTTCAGCACTGGAGCCTATCAGGATTGACTCGCTTTTGGAGCTAGCCTCAAGTGGCCATTTGAGGATCTGCAGTTTTTGACATGGCTTAATCAGTTTTTCTGATTCTGTCTCTTATTCCAGCCTCAGGAAGGCTATCTGATGGTTCGTCAGTTCCAGTACCTGGGATGGTCAGGGCACAGAGAAGTCCCTGCGTCCAAACGCTCTTTCCTCAAACTGATCCTTCAGGTCGACCAGTGGCAGCGTGAAGGGGAGGAGGGAGAGGGAAGAACCATTGTGCACTGCCTGTGAGTGCACACAAAACAAAGAGCACAGTTCCTTTCTCTTCTTTTACCGTTTAAGACTCAAGTGTTAAAATCATCAGCCCTGCATGAGAGTTGGAAAAACTACAAATGAAATATTAAATTGTGCTTTTTGCCATGTATCATCATGTATTCTGTTATGTTTGTTTGTAGAAATGGAGGTGGGCGTAGTGGAGTATTCTGTGCCAGCAGTATTGTGTGCGAGATGGCCAAGAGACAGAGTGTGGTTGACGTTTTCCACGCTGTAAAGACCTTGAGGAATAGCAAACCTAACATGGTGGATACTCCGGTGAGTTAACCATAAACACTTTCTGCAAAGTGAGAAAGTGAGCTCATGAACGCATTGCATTGTTATTACAATTTATACACATAATAATACAAACTTTAGCTAAACTGTGAATGTGTGACAGTGCATATGTTTAGTTAAGGGTGTGTGTGTGTGTGTGTCTATTTGCAGGAACAGTATCGGTTCTGCTACGACCTGGCACTGGAGTTCATTGAGTCGTCCTAAGTGAAGGACAGAAGGGCAGAATGAGGAGAAGAAGAGTCGGAGAACATCTGTTCACATCTTGTGTGTTTGATCCTTTGCTTTGCTTGGTCTCGATCCCCTTTGTGGTGGCCGTTGTGTAGCATCCATCTTGCGTCTCTACAAAAGGCGCAAGCGAAACGGGCTCCTTGTACATGCTGTTAAACAAAGGGAAATGCTTAGACTTTTAACAGGAAATGCAGTGGAGAGGAGGAGATGTTACTCCTTTCACTCCTTTCTGCTTATTGTACAGCTTTTTGAGTGCCAGCGGGCCCCTGTATGCTTCAGGCCCCATTTAAAACATTTAGCCTCTCACCACAGCCACTTCCCATGGACTTGATGCTTTGTGCTGTTTCAGCTGCAGTACTTCCTGTCTACTGTAGATGTCTCTCGCTTGCTCGCTCTCTCCCTTGCAAGCAGCTTTTTGATAAACTGCAAGTTAAAGTTTTCAGTGGCCCGACATTTCTGCTCTCATGCTGATTTCTGACTAATTTAACTGTATTGGGCATCTCATCATGGTGATGTTTGTAGTATATGCAGCCAATACTTTTGTATGAGAGCAAGTGAACAACTGAAAGTTACAGTCCGGCAAAACTGTGAATGGTTCTGTTTCTGCTCCGCACACCTTTCAAATTACTTTAGCGAACACTGAGTCGGTACATTATTATGAACGAGTATGAACTCATTGGTTACACACAGTTGATTATCAAAAAACAGAAAAAAATGTCCTTATTAAATAAAGTAAAAACAAGACTGTGAAAGGCAAATCAAGAACAGGAAACAAAAGAAAAACAGGAAGTTTACATCGGGATTATTAGGCTTTTTGATTTTTTTAAAAATAATATTAATTTAGCTGCAACTTGAGAAATGTTATGTTATGCTTTTTTGTTTAAAAACAAGTGTGTTATGTATCACTTTTTCAGTTTATTTTTTCTTTTGTAGTATCATGTACCTATTTACTGGTTAGACAGTCTGCATTGTACATTAGACTGTGACATTAGCCGAATCATGTTCTTTTCAGGGCTGGGCCCAATGCACTTTCAATTCAGCCGTACATAAATGGAAAAAACAAAACAAAAACAAAGTGCAAATATAAAGACATTTTGGACATGACAAAAATCTGCTTATTTGCCCACAGAAAAGACTGAAATTACACATTCTTTGATGGCAAGATTAAATGACAGTTTCCATTTACAGTATGGCTTGAATGGAATTGGAAGTGACCTGACCCCAGGCTTCATTTGTTTTGTGCACTGGTGGCCAACACTTTTCTCTTTGTTGTAATATTATTATTTTGTAGTTGATGTTTCTTCATAAGCCAAAGACTTTGTGTAAATATGTCTATATGGATAAAGCACATTGTTTGTATTTATTGTTTGTTTACTGGCATTGCTTGTAAGAACAATCATTTTTCATTCCATGTTTGCCCACCAGCGTTTCTTAAACCGCACACGGGGATGCAAAATGGGCTGCAAGTCTGTTTCCTCTGGAGTCTTGAGAGTATTAGTATGATTTATTGAGGCCCGTAATGGGTCCCAAGGTAACAGATTACATCTGCCCAATTTGGGTCCATGAAGAAGAGTTTAAGAACCCCTGATTGAAGCTGTATATTAAAGCTTTAGAAGTAGTTTTTCAGTATTTAGGTGGAATTCAGTAGTATTGTCTTTGTTTTCACTTCTTGAATCTCTGTGATGTTACTGTGGGTTATTTGTGTATGAGCCCATTGCGCTGTCTGTGGTCAGTAGAAATTCAGTGCATTTATATGCACAGAGTATTTTGGATAATAGCGCCTATCCCTCTTAACGTTTTAGTCGGGATAAGCAGTTTATCTTCACATCCTTGTATCCTGCCCACCATTATCCCTGAATACACACTGACTCAGTGATGCAAAAACAGGCTTAGTGAGTGAAACATGCAGGACTGTGATACAAAAAAATTTATTGTGCCTAATCATTTGAATTTCCTTGTTGCTACAAGCATTTTTACAGCATCTTAGATCGCACCCGGGGCTTTGTTGAATGCGTTCTCATGAACGATCACTGTTCTGAATACCTTTTGGACCATGATTCATTGTGTTTTTATTCATCAGAATGCTTCTTTGTGAGGCTTTACAAGCTTACAGAATATCAAATGTATTTCTGTTTGTGAACAAACTGAGTCAGAAAAAAAAAGAACTTTATTGTAAATAACATGTCAGATGTTCCACTTTGTTGGAGCAAGAGCAGCCCTACTCATAAGGATGTTATTGTAAATAGAGTGCTCTAAAAGGCTCTATTGTTGGGTGAACAGTAGAGATTTAGATAATGGATGCAATGTCAGAACATTTGTTCTGGTGTAGATAAAAAAGATACAGATTGTACTCTTGTTTTGGAGGATTCAAATTCAAGCATTGACAGATGGTGTTTTAAAAAGATATATATAGTTTTCACTGAATGCAGAACATTATTCTGTTGGTGGAACATCAGCCTTCAGTTTTGTTACTTCTGATTTTTGGTCTGATCCAAAGAAGGGAGAGAGAAGATCATGGTGTAATAGTAATCCAGTCATATTTTATGTTTAGCGACAATGGATTTTGCTACATGCACAAATCAGCGAGAGCAGAAAGTGAACACAATATGTAAAGCCTCTTAACTACACACTTAAAGGAAAACTAAGAAACAAATCTTCTTAAGAGGCCAATGACTCCTCCTCTTTAAATCTGAAATAATGGCCCTGAAGAGTAGTGAATGAAGCTGGTGTCTGGATGAGAGGCCAGTCTGACTATAGAGTTGATATTCATGGTTCATAATTATTCTTGTCTGTAATGTTTGGCTTATTTGCTGTAATAAAGACCACTTCTTTAATTAAAAGTGAAGCGTTTGGAGAGTTTTGTTGTATTTATTCAGCCATTATCAGCTTCTGATATATTCAGACCATCCTGTTCTGATCCAACAACCTGAAGATATTTCATTTATTACCTTTAAAGCAACCTTTATGCTTATAGTCCCCCTGCACACCTTCCATTTTGATTAGCCCTGTTTGATGACATGTAAATATGACTTCCTGAATATAAAACAGAAACTTAGCTACTGTGACGTCGCCCGTTGTACTTCACATTTTGAAGCCTCAATATTCGTATTTTGGCTGCTTTCAAAGTCTCTTAGTAAGTTACAAGTAACAAGGTTCTGGCTGGTTATCTGAACACTCTTCTTGGCAGAATTGGTAGAGGTCATTTAAATTGGTTGGATTCCTGGCACACAATTTTGGGTGTAACTTTTATTACAGTAATTGATTACTGTGATCACATTACATTACTGCATTGCTGGAAAATGTAACACGTTATTGTACTTAATTCAAAAATTACATTACAGTTCCAATTATGTCATTACTTGCATTACAAGGGTTCCTTAGTTAAGGTGTGCCAGGAAGATAGAGAGAAAAAAAGCATCAAACAAATTCTATAAAGCTCTTAAATTTTTACATCCAATTCTTGTTTTTTTGTTTGTTTTGTTTGTTTGTTTGTTTTCTAAGTCGTAAAAAATTTATGCTGTACGGTCATTTTACCCCAGCAAAGACTGTATAGTAATCATTGATGAACAGTTTTTATAAAAAATTTTAAAAAAATCATCAAAAGCCTCTAATTACCATGGCAGCCATTAATCTATCTAAACTTATGACCATAACTGTACATCTTGAGTACCTGAAGGGTCATAGCTACATAAGATATTATGATGTCGTCATATTGCCCATAGCAGCCACTTACCAGTGAGCTAAAATTACCCATTTGACTTCTTGTTTTAATTTCATATAATTTATTTTCATAGTAAACTGTAGTTTTTATCCACAGACCAAACAACATTGTAGCAATGTCATGTTCTGAAAAGAAAATTGTGTGGAGTCTATAAGAATCGACACGCTCTTAGAGCCAGCAACAAATAGCCAGTAGAGGAATTTTTGGCACGTTCAACGTTACTTCATTTTTCAGCCACTTGCTCACGACTTGAGTATTTGAAAGCTCACGTCTTTCCACCGGATGAACAAAAGACAAAATATGTCAAAATTAAGTCAACTAGGAGCAGTTGGGCTCAGTGCTAATCAAGCACCATGGGAGGATTTAGTATGAAAACATTCTTTATATTTACTTTTCAACATCCACCACCCACATTACTTAGCGCTTCGTTTCCTCTCTTTCATTATATTTCTGAGATTAAAAAAAAAAAAAAAGCTTTATGATTTAAGCTAAAGGTGGAACTGCTTGGGCAGCACAGGAACAGGCAGGTGCTGTACTGTTCAAAACTTCCAGTACCCAAAAGCAGTGTGACTAAGTTGGGAGCATGATGTGTATTTTCCATCATATTTAGCCAGCAGTTTGGATAAATGATACACCAGTATTTCTTCGTAAACAACGCAGGCTTTTAGCTAAAATCCCACATGCCTGTGGTACAGCTGCACCCTCTCCATCTGATACATATAGAGACATCTTAAAGCACTCTTACAACTATGCTGTTTTCTTCAAAAAGTTTAATTTGCATAATTATTTACAACAGATGGTTGATAGCAGTACTTAGAAGAGGCAAAGTATACTGAACCACATTGATAAGCAGGGAAATAATAAAATGATATAAACTGTTGAAACTGTTTCAGAACCTTGCATTTAGAAAAGAAAGTTTACAATTCATTTATAGATAAACAAAAGTCTAGAAATGAAATATTCAGCTTAAATTAATCCTACAAACACAAACTGATCTGTAGAATGTTGTAATACTGACCAGCAATGAAACACTAAATAATACATTCATTTTTCACTATCCTGCATGCTATCTGAAGAGCTTATAAAATAATGTTGACAAAGAAACATTAAACAACAAAAATATGGTCAAGAGTGGAAAATAGTTCCATTTAAATTAGGCATATATTATATATTTATATATGTATATTTCTGTACAAATACTGAATATTTGGCATTATATTTATCCTCATTATTGATATATCTAACAATTTCAAAATAGTTTTAAGCTAACCACAAACCTTTTTATGCTATGAAATTTTTCTCATGTCACTTTCCAAAAACCCATGAGAGGCCTTTTTTTATTTATTTTTTTCTACCCACATCCACAATACAAGACATTTCTCCACCAAAGGCAAACAAAAGTGACTGCTCTCTCTCCTCATAAAACATAAGACACAAAAAAAGAAAGAAAGAAAGAACACAAATGTAAAAAACTAAACAAAACAAAACCCTATTAGGACGCAATGGAAAACAAATTGTACAAATTTGAAAGTATCTATATTTAGAGCCGATCAGATGATTTATTATGACTCATGCCCATAATACAAATGGGCACTGAGGTTACACTTAAATGAGCAATAAAAACAACCTGAATGACATAAGAGGAAATACGTAACCTTTAAGGCTGCCTTAAAAATGTATTATTAGACTGTTTAAGATGAAAAGCGCGGTACCACTCTCAAGTTTGTATAACGGCTCAGTCACTCCAGAGGAAAATAGGACAACATCCTATCGATCCTTTTCCATCCGTTTCCCACTGATGGCACTGACTATTTTTTTGTATTTGCAGATCGACTACAAGAAGTTGCACTCTTTACCACATTTGACCACAAGGTGATTGCCTGGCAGGAGGCAGACCGTCTCCAAACAGTTGCAGTTTGACTCAGACTGACTGCAATTACTCTCAGATGGATTGGGGAGGGTTTGCAAATAATTTATGTCAAATTTATTAACACACAGCTAAAAGGTCAGTCTGCACCACTGAGGGAACTTGACTCCGCTGGTTGCATTCTGATTCTGCTCTTATATAAATGAAAGGTTGTTGAGCGCCTATGTCATTTTGGATTTAAATCAATTTTCTGAGGGATCTCTGAACGCAAAAGGTGAATCTGAATTTCTGTGTAGGAGGTCACAGATGATGGTAAGAGATTTGCAACTTCAGCTAATTCACTGCAGTTGCGATTGCCATATTATCACAAACCAGTTGCATGCAATTGCCAACTTGACCCCAATTCAGTGAAAACGTTGCTTTGAAGATCCCAAATGATCTGGTCCCCATTTTCAAAGCAGCCTCTTAAAGGCAACGTGACCGGAAGTTTATCACACACAGTTACAATAATTTTGGACATGGTCTCCACTCTTTTACGTAGTGTGACTGTAGCATAACATGAAGGTAGCAGATAGCTTATCTTAGCATAAAGACTGTGGGAAAGAGACAATCTGTGTCTCTCTAAAGGTCATAAAATCTTCCTGCAAGCTCCCCTAAAGACCACTATATGTTACATCTTGTCATATTCCATACCAAAATAGGCAAATATTTGTAGTTTGATGTTTTAATCTATATTTTTCACATGGTGCACAGATTCTTTCCCCTGTTTTGAGTCTATGTGGTCAAGCTAAGCAACTGCTCGCATCTTCAAAGGAGACACAAATGAAAGTGGTAGCGTCAGCTTTTCTACATTAAAGCGAAGTGTATTTCCTCAATGTCAAACTAGTTGCTGCTGAACCGAAACCCCCATGACTTTCCACAGATGGGTCAGAAATCTAAAGAAGATGATAAAACGTTATCCCTAATATTTAAATAAGGCTTATTGCTTGAAGAGCAGACACACTCTCACACGTGGGAGCATGACATCAAATGTGCTCAACAGTGACTTGACGGTTGTTTGGCTTGTGACAACAGGCGAAGCTCTGATGTCATCGAAAGTCACGTGGTTTTACGAGAAGAGAGAGCAAGCAATAGAAAGACATCTTTGCAGTGCAACTGTATCAGAAACAAGGAGAAAAAAAAAACTGAATGATATTTTAAATGGAGTCCAAAGAGACTTTAAAGATCCCCAAGATATGTAGAAGGGCAACTCAGGGCGCTATCTTGAGGATATACAATGACACTGCTGTTGTAGTGTGTATGTGTGTGTGCATTTTAATGCTTTTGGTGTTTGCTGATTGTCAGAATAAAACAAAACAAAAAGAAAAACAAATAAAAAAGCTAATTCAGGAAAAAAAAAAGTACAAGGAGAAGCGTCGGTTGATTCAGCACCTATACAGACTTCTCTGAGGTTTATCTTCAGGACAGCTGTTAAATGATGTCAGGCTAAAATATGGGTGCTGTAAAGCATAACAGCTATCTTGAATAGTGACTAAACAGGGAAAAGTGACCCTGGCAAAGTAACTCTGACTTGTCACGTTCATGTGAATCCTTTTTAGAGCGTTGCTGAAAGTTAGCAGACTTTATTATTTTGAAATCAGCATAAAATAAATCCAAACTGAGCCATGAGGAATGAGCTGTAAAGGATCTGGATGGCGATGACAGCGTGGTGTTTTAGCTCCTGCGGTGCACAGCTCAATGAACGTGGTGCTTCCAGTGCTCTGTGAACAAAAGATGGTCTGCACCAGGGCCTGCAAGCTCTGCCGCCCCACAGAACTACTGCTGCATAGTACACAGGCGTGACAAAGTGTTCCTGTGGAGATCACAACTACTCCTACTAAAACCATGTTTGCTAAAACACTAAACCGTGAGGTAAATAGCTGTAGGTGAGCCTATCTGTCACTG
>VVHJ01016145.1:3934-25961 GCA_015107715.1 Tylochromis polylepis
TAAAGCTTACCATATCTTACATCTTGAGCCTTTTTGTGTGTGTGTGTGTGTGTGTGTGTGTGTGTGTGTGTGTGTGGGTGGCAGTATCAATATTTGCCATTTCTGCCAGCACTCCGTTGAATGTCTTTACTGAAGTTTTTAATCTCATGGCAGTAGGTGCAAATTACAAAGTTAACCACTGCTGCTAGGGGAAAGAAAGTTGCATATGAAGCGTAATATCCTGGAAGAGAAGCTCCCCAAGGCAATAATTCTGTCATTTGACTGACTGACAAATTATTGTTGAATATTTCCACACTGAAAACAATCCATTGTGAGGGTTTTTTTCTGCTTTGTGAAATGTATTATATATTCAAAAATGCTAAGAGCAAAGTCAAGATTTATTTCACTTTTGCAGCTTGCCAATTTAAACAAAGCCGGAGCTCTTAATGCGTGTGTATATTCTGTGTGTCTGTGTGGTCTTTTCATTTTCTTTGCCACAGTTCTCGTCTGTGCTGTAGTGCACAAACACCTTTCACTTCTTCACATCCATCCCCTTTTGTGTTATGTTGCCTCAAAACACAGTTGGGTCGATGAAAACGTGTTCGTGTCTGTGGATATGGATTTGTGGTCCACATGGACACATAATCAATTTGGTCTGTATAAGGCAGACTGATCTATGCATTCCCCTCATATGTGTTATCTGCTTGCATCTCATGTGGTGTGACAGTTGAGCTGGGACCTCCTCTCCCAGTGAGTTGCTTCTCTTGGGAAAGTTCATGTCTCCAAGCAGCCAGGCGAGGATGGCCTTTGATATGCATTCCTTTCATAATCTCATAGTGGCTTTGGGCTAAGAGCCGCATGAGCTCAGGCTTGATGCTTGACCCTGGCTAAGGCTTTTCAGAGCTTGGTGTCTCGGCATGGCTTCTCATTAAAGAGCTAGTCTTACGTCCCAAGATTAACAGTCACAATTTCTTCTAATGTCAGCCACCTCTCTTATTGGAACCTCTTCATCTTTTCCTCTTCCAAAGCAGGAAGTCTGAGCAGTCAGCCATTCAGCAGAAAAGGGAACAAAAAACCAAAAAAAAGCCCAAAAGCTTCCAGAGGAAACCATGGTAGCTGGTTATCTGATGACGACCAGGCTTAGCTCGCTGTCTGGGATGTGAGGATTGGAAGAACACTAATGAAGGCTTGTTGTTGGAGCAGGATTAGCAGTGACAGGCAGCGGAGGTCGAGAGCGACTGGGAGAGGAACGAGTGTTTTAGTAGGAAGGAGAGACCACTGATTAGCCCGAAAGAGATGTACACACACACACACACACACAAGCACATGAATGAATGCCGTGAATGTCGAGATAAGGTTCTTAACTGCGGGCTGAGTGAACTGCCAGTAGCTCTTTCATCTAGCGGTGCAACTATCGCATTCTCAGCCAAAAGAATATTGTTCCAAGTTAGAAAGAAAACATTATTCCAGGTTTGTAGACAATTTATTTATACAATATAGAAAACGATTGTTGCATTACATGTTAGATGTTTTTGGGGTTGTGTGTGCATGTGTGCGTGCGTGTGTGTGGAAGCTTTCTCCTACTTCTCATAAACTCTGATTCTTCCCAGCTGTTTTAAAGAAACACACAGCGGCCACAAATGTTCCTGTGAGCCAACTTCCTGGGTTTGTTTGTTATTTTCTGTCATTCTAAATTTACCCCACTCTTTGGCATGATGTATTTTCCCATCCCCTCCCGCTGTACATGTAACTAATCTACTTTGTGACATATTCTGGCAAAGGAGAAGAGGTGATAAGAGAAGTAGATCCCCTGACGCATCAATCACTATTACATTCCTGTGGAGCAACGCAATCTCTCTGCTCTCATCTCATCGCCTCTGACTTCCCCCTAAATCTTGTGTGCTTTTAAAACCTAAAAGGTCATTCTGGAAACTCAGGTTGCTTCCTCGTGCAACAGGCGTTCCTGAGCTTCTAAACAAGCGACTCTCTCATGAGTGGCGCTGACTGCTCTGTGAGCCAAGCCGGGGTGTAAGTGCGTGGCGGCTCGCCCAGACAGCGAGGCCCATATATGGAGCATGTGGTGAGGCTCTCTGCAGTCTGTCCCTACATCTGCCCCTCTACCAATTGCGCTCGTACTTGTGCACACAAGCGTCCAAATGGTGGAACAAGAGGATGTGTTTGTGTCGCATATGTTCATAACATAAATGCACAATACACAATTTTCCACACATGGATAAAGCTCACAAGCTCACAACAGCACACATACCCCACATTACAGGGCCGTGTGCTTTAGCCCTTGCCCTCCCTTTACTCATTGTGAACCGCAAGGGCTTTCATTAGAAATGCTGTAATTGTGGGATTCTCGTTACAGTTCCTCTGTGATGATGATAGAAAGAAAATATTTCTAGCAATGGAAAGTTATCAAGAATGAGGCAGTATGTTTTGTAGCATTTGTAGCTTTAAATCTGTGTGCCCAATATGGCAGCCCTGGTATAGAAACAAACTGTATAGTGTTTATACTTGCAATGGAGTTCCCCTATTGAAATCCCCACTCCAACACAAAAAAATTATTACGTATTTTCTATGGTGGCTCTGAGAGGTCAAACGCACTGCAAGAAAGCATCAGCAAATTGGACAAACGCCGCAAAAGCATACAATAGAAGTTGAATAAAACAGAATAGAAATAGAAACCTAATAACATCATGGAAGTTGAATGAAACAGAATGGTACTTCAATAAAAGACAGAAGAAATAGAAAAAAAAACATAGCAGAAGGTCAAAAAACCCACAAAGGAAGTTGAATAAAATAGAACAGAAGTAGAAAAAAACCCCAACGCTCACAAACACAACAGAAGTGTTTCTGGTGAGACATTAACGTGACGGAACAGCTGCAGAAGTGACAAAAACATGTGACGGATTGCACCGAGACATGCTTAAAAGGATTCATCAGTGCTATGAGGGAAAAAAAGATCGCATGATTCATGTAATGCATGTTTACTGTTAGCCATGTATTGTTAGCTTGTCAGTTCTGTAGCTTAATATCTCACCAAAAACACTTTAGTTGTGTTCTGTGTGTGTGTGTGGTTTTTTGGGGAGTTTTTGCTGCAGTTTTCCTATTTCCGTTGTATTTTATTTTACTTCCTTTGCAGATTTTTTATTGCCGTCACTCTTACAGTCGGGCACGCAGGGCACCCAAGTTGGTGAATGCAATAACTCAAGAAGGAAGTCACCTAGGACTTTCAAATTGATATCGTAGCTGCATCGACTAAAAATCTCAGACAATTTTGAATCTTGGTGACCTTGACCTCGAGGTCAGAGGTAAAATTTTCTGAAAGTATTGTGGCCGCCAGCATTTTTTTTTTACTTCCGTTGTCTTTTATTCAACTTCGGAAGTGCTTTGTCTGCTTTTCCACCATTTTTCTATTTGCTGGTGTTTTTCCAAGTTGCATTGCGTTTGAACACTCAGGGCCACCATACATATTCCACTAACTATATATTTACCATGCTTATATTCAAAAAGTGCTTTCTTACCAAATACGGGACTGACCTGGCTAGACATGCGTCACCACTTCCACCACCATCGAAAACTTTAAATGGGTATATTTTTGACTAGAGTTAAATTCATCAGTTTCATCTAGTTTAATGTGCAATTAAAAATGATGGTTGTTGTTGGGTTTTTTTTTTGTAGTTTGTACAAATTGAGGAATGAGTTCCACTTCCCTCATTTGTAAGACTTCTTAAAAAAAAAGAGAAACGGTTGCGTCTTCTGCCTGTTCCTCACAGCCTCCCTGGAATGCAGGTGTTTTGGCCTAAAAGCATACCAGGCCCCTGCCTCCCTCTGCAGTCTTGTGCCATGTACTCAAAAGCCTTTTAAGCACACAACGGGTCAGTGAGGTGTAAATGGGATTTCTCTTAGCACCCCTGATGCAAAAGACAATGTCACAGATATTCCATCCCATGTCTGCTCTAATGGATTCTAATAATGGAGGAGAAGATTTAACACTTTAGCCAAAGACCCTGCGGATTTCAATGACAGCTGTCCAGGTGAAAGTGGAGCATGTGTGGTGGAAAGCATGCATGCATGATAGTTCTTTTGTCTAAATTTTTTGTTTCTAACAAAAGATACCATCCATAAATCTTTGGCTGGCCTGTCAGTGCATGAGCTGACAGGCAAGATGAGTAGAAGCCAGATAACTCTCTGAGGCCTACCATTATTCTGTCTGGTCTGTAAGTGCACCCATCTGCATCCCCAATACCAAGTTAAATGGATGAAAGCCGGCATTTTCTCAGCTAGGTTTTAACATTTATGTTTGTTTACAATGTGGAACTAATAGTCCTGCGTGCGTTTCAAGCTTCCGATATTTATTTCCTGCCTCTTTCATGTGTCGTTTCTTTTTTCTTTTTATGTTACTGGATTCAGTCTAATCACGCAGGAGCCTAGAACAGAGCCCTCTGCACCATTCATGTCGCTTTCAATATTTTAAGTGAATGCCACTGCCACGTCCTACTTTTTAACTCTCACACAAATGTGAAAATGATCCCGTTCGCCGCTGAAGTGCAGTTCCTTTTGAATTCTCCTTGAATACTGCTGACCCAGGGGGCTTTTTTTTAACAGAATCAAATAAAATCCACCTCTGTTCACTTTAGATTTAATTGCTGCTTAAGGTGACTGAGAAAACAGTGCAATTGACCCTCCTACCTGTCTCTGTGTGTTTAGGCAACCTCACAAGAACGCCAGCGCGGCGTCCCAGGACTCGTGGGACAAGATGTACGTGCCAGCAGAGGGATTTCAGGCATCCAAGGAAAATCCTCGCTACTCCGGGGGCCAGGGGTCACGTAACGGCTACCTGGGAACACCCAGTATTAACGCCCGCGTCTTCCTCGAGACCCAGGAGTTGCTGAGGCAGGAGGAAAGGCGTCGAGAGCAGGAGGCCAGCAAAGCCAGGCCGCCTCCTGCACAGGAAACCCCCAGCAGCGTCACCTTTGACCAAAACAGAGACATCACTCAAGCCACTGGCTCTGCCCTAGCTCGGGCCCTCTCAAAACCCAAGGGGCCCTACAGACAGGACGTGCCCCCATCACCATCTCAAATCGCCAAGCTCAGCAGGCATCAGAGTTCAGCGAAGGGAAGGCTGTTTTATTCCTGAGAGGGTGAAAAGGAAGTGGAATATGAATGTCTTTAAGGAGATGAGGACTGATCCTAACAAGCATTTACAGGGAAAAAAAAACAAAAACAAGAAAACATTTGTGGGCTTTTTAAAAATAAAATAATGAGATATAAAGATTTTTATAGGACTGCTGTTAAAAATGTTTATATTTAAAGAAAGATTTTTTTTAATTAAGAACCGTGATCCTTTTTAAGCTGTTTTATAGTCCAGCATTGTCATCATCCATACCTTGTATGTTTATCCTTTAAGTGCCTTTTAAGTCATTTCATTGTTTGGTGTTTTTGACTCGTGATTTGCGTGTTGACCCATCTAACACACCCGGAAAAAACTGCCATCGCAACAGAGGACTGGCTGAGGGGCTCTCAGCAGTGCTGCACTGAAACAATCGTAACCTCACGGGCAAGATTCAGTGCAGACATGTTTTTTGTACCACGCATCTGCTTGCAGGGACCTCAGTCGATACCACGCTTGTGTGAATGAGGCTTATTTTTGATGTTCATGGGGACTTTACTGAGCAATACACTGTATGTGTGTGTGTGTGTGTGTGCGTGTGTGTTTGAGTGCTGGCAGGAGCTGACATGTAGTGGGAGAGTGTGGAGGTTAAAAAGCTTGTGTGAACTGTGGAGTCAGAGCTTGGGTTTTGGGCATGAGCACCCATCCCCCTCAGTTCAGGGAAATGTCCCTTTTGGTTTCAGATACAGGACTTACTCAAAGTCTGTATCCTCTTTCCAACCCCCTCTTGTATTTTGTATGATAATCCTAAATTCCCTCTCCCCCTCTGCTGGCTGCTTTATCAGTCCCCCCCCCACATTGTCGCCATCAATATATGGCACTCTCAGTGGAGGAAAACAGCTTTAGATCTTCTTTATTCCTGCTCCGCTCCGCCCACCCAGCAAATCCAGCGAATCCAGCAGTACAAATGGGGTCAGGTCTGGGTTATTAATTAATGTGCGTCATTAAAAATGAATGCACGCCTTCATTTGTGTTTGTTCTCACGTACGGTGAGGACATAAAAGATGGCAACCTTGCTGGTGTACTGCTTGGCCCCCGACCTCACCTAGACTGATTTGGCCGTAACCGAAGCCTGCTGGCCTTTAGGTGTCTGAGCTGCTCCTCGCTGAATATTTCATCATGGCGGTTACATGGGAAACTGCATCAGCTCTGCTGTGGGTGGCCTTGGTGTAGTGCTGCTTATCCATGGGGCAGATACAATGGAGGTGAGTTTATTTACCTTCATGATTATTTCCATTGATAGGAAACCTCCTCAGGAGCTTTTGACTGTTCGGTCAATTTTTTTTTAAAGCGTATGCGTGCATGTGTGGGGATTACTGTGTGTTTCTGTGTTCTTGCATTTCCAGCTCTGTAAAAACAAGAATTCACTCTTCTGAAATAGAGGACCTGATTTGCTATGTGAGGCCGATTCGTTTTTCTTAAGGAGAAAAGTGCGGATTACATTTGAGTTACAGTTTAGATTTAGATCAGGCTAAAGATTAAGGTTGGGAAAAACGACTTGGATATATGTTTATATATTCATGGTGAATGTGCTCAACAAACAGATCTCCAGCATTGTCATATGACACATGTAGACCTCTGGTGGTTTCTTTGTAACAACTTCAGTCACGCTTGGATGGAATTATTTTGAACACCAAGGATGTATCTAACAAGTGAACTCCCTGATTCTCAACTCTGAGGTCAGGCACATGTAATAAGAACCCCAGCGAGACATCTGCATGACCAAGAAGTCTGTTAAAAGCTAGCTTGACAAATCAGGTCTCTCTAATTCCATGTTCCGGCCATAGACGAATCAGCCTACCACAGAAAGCAGACTGAGGCTTTGTTGCTTAGGTGCTTTAAAAAAAATGCATTCGATATAATACACTGACTGGCGTTCTCACAGAATGAATTGCACTTTTCTCTTTTGTCCCCTTTGTGATCATTCAAATGAATTTGCTCCGCTAAACCTCTGTTATTTCCTGAGCCCTGGGTTAAGCGCCGAGTCCGGGATTATACTTCTTTGGGAACACACGCACGGACAGCTGCGGCCACCATCGAGGCCTTGTTCTTCCTATGACGCTACTTTCTGGTCCGTACAGAGTTCTCTCAGAGGACATTGTAGTGCGTTGGCAGCACGTACGGCAGATCTGAAAATATAACGGCATTAGAGTAGAATCAGAATTAAGCTAAAACTCCAGGCTACAGTTTCACAGTCGCAGGTGAGATTACAGATTACGGTCCTCACAAGCAGCAAAAAAAATAAGTATCCTCACACATGCAAGGATATGGAAAGGAGAGCATGAGTAAGCTTGTTTGCCTCCCAAGTTTTGCGGCGTGCTTGTATGTAGGTGGCCATGTGGTTAAGTATCTGTGAATGCTGCCAGTAAATAGATGCTCCAATATGTCTCTGAATATGTCTTGGCAGCCATATGAACCACTCTGCTGCCGAGTGGGAGAAGAGCAGAGGAGTAGGAGGGAGAGAAGATGGGAGGCCTGACCTTGCAGATGATTCAGTCAATGGAGTAATCACAACTATTCCTCTGAGTCCGCACTACAAACGAGAGGTTACTGACGAGGCAGCGCTCACTTTTGCTGTCTCTTCTTCTTATTCTCCACATTTATCTCCTCCTTCTGTCTGTCAGTTTGCATGTTGGTTTTTTTTCTTTCTTTTTTTTGCCTGGGCAGAATTGTTGGATCTGGTTGTGTAGATGAAAGTGGTGGTCGATGTTGTTGTTGTTGGTGGTGGTGGTGGTGTGTGTGTGTGTGTGTGCGTGCATGCGCGCATGTGTTTATGTAAAGTAACTTTGACACAGCAGCTGTTTTAACCAACGTGTCTGTGTTTCATGTCTCATGAACTGTAGAGTGGCCTGCGATATCTAATGATTTTTTTTCCCCCTGTCTCATATGCAAATTTGGTAATCTCCCCATAATGCACATTTATTATTTGTGTTGTGTAATTAATGTTTGTTCACCATCTCTGTGACATATGGATATTTTTTTTCCCCATAAAGCTATTATTTCGGGAGATTTTTTTTTAAGTCCTGGGATAAATGAGAAAGATATTGCTACATTTTCATTGTGTTTTTACAGCCATCCTTTATTGTGTTTTATTATCCACAACATGGTACTATGGTAGTGGAAAAAAAAACTGAAAAAAAATTATTAATATGTAAGCACTGTGCAATTTTCCTTTTTACCGACAGTGTGTCATTAAGAAATGTTTCTGCTGTTCTCTGTACATACAATATGAACCATTTTTTCAGTGAATAAATTGAGGGTAGTTTCAGTCCTTGTAACAATAATTTCCCTTGATTGCTTTGCTTTAACATTCACAAATTGTTCCTCTCCTTGATAACGCCAGCCAAGGGAAGTAATGAATAACTTATTCTTGCTGCTGCCATACCGGCTATGTATTCACGATTCAAGAATTCAAAATGAAACATTGTTGAACTTAGGATAATTATCCATTATGAAAGTAAAACTAGCTGTTCTCTTTCAGAGGTACGCACATGCATTTGAACTAGGAACGTTCGTTTTACTCGTCATCTGGTTGCCATATCATTTCTCACTCGTTCAAAAGCTAAACATGAAGGAAAGAGACCTGAGTAAAGGGGCCCTAAAAAGGCTGAACTTTCTAAACAGTTGCTCTTATCACTGTTTCAATGCTGAAACAAGATGAACGTTTATGGTCTAACTACAGCTATAAACTGGCGCTAGCTGAAAATGTGGTTCCCACATTTGTTGAAGTGGCAACAAGTCCAAAGGTACAAAAAAAACCCACACATGCACATTCGCTTTGTTTTTCAGCTCTTTACACTCCATGCCTGATAGGCAGGCTGGCCAGGGGGTTTGGCCTAGAGCTGGCTTTCCTTCTGACAACATCCTGTGATGACGCTGGTGGTGATAAAGACAATAGCCAAATTTATGATGTTCAACTCCAGGGAAAAGGAAGGTTTTAGAAAGTGCAGGTTCTGGCCCTGCATCACAGAACTCCTGCCAAATCTGCCTCGTCCTGAGGAAGGGAAAGGCTTTTGATAGAATCCGTCTGCTCAGAGAGGAAACATACTGGAAAGCACACGCACCAGGGGTGAAGACATCCACTATTCCGCATAGCGCCTTGGGGTGTAGGAGTAAAATTAAGGCGACGAGTGAGTGGAGTAAATTTGAGAGGACAAAGAGTGACTTTAACCCTGAATAATACCTTGAGGGGAAATTTAAAAGCACCTCTGAAGTAACTCTTCTCTGAACATCCCTGCTGAGCCACAGTCCATTGCTTTTTATATTGCCTTTGATTGAGGGTCAATAGAGCAAATGGGGAGGAAAGAGTCTGAATTTGGTCATGTTCCAGCAGTGTTTCAGCTTTCACCTGGCCCAAAATTCAAAGAGCTTTAATAGAAATGCATATCACTGCTTTTGTAGAGTATCACAAGACACGTTTTTTTGGTTTTTTTTAAACATTTTTTTTGTGGCCAGTCTTAGATATTTCCTTCATATCAGAGTACAGCTTTAAAAGTCTAGTTTAAGATGATGTAAAGTCTAACTTTGTTGATATTCAGTTGTATTTAGTTGTACTGTGTTTACAGCGCTATCCAAAATCTTGAGCCACACCTCATTTCTTTATATTATACTTCAAAGGAGCCTTTTGAGATCTGAAACTCAAAGTTTTTCTTTACACATTGGCTTTTTCTTTTCTTTTTTTTTTTAACTCATTTTCAATCCTGTCCTTTTACTTGACCCTTTTCAGACTGTTTGAGCCACACACTTTGCAGTTTATCCTTAAAAAATCTGAGGAAACTCGACAAGTGAAGGAGTGGCAGGACTAAAAATGATCTACAGCAGGTGAACATTATCTGTAAGTCATGACCTTAAGAAATATGTTTATTTGTTTTATTATTTGTTTTATTTATTTTTTAAATATGAGAAAAGGTCTGAAATGGGACCTGAGAGATGAATCTGTTCAGTTGATCCATCTACTGAATGGATTAGCCTTAGCAACATCAGAAATGGTCTTAATAGGAGTTGTTAAGAAGTCATTCTTAAGGAAGGGAAACGGGGAGAAAAGGCTGAGGTATGGCAAATTACACAAGACCTGGACTAAAAATCAGTGGCAACAGTCTTAAGGCATGATTTGAATTTTTGGTTTAATATGTACAGAGAAGACCATGAAAGAAGTGTGTGACTAAAACCATCTGTAAAACACAATGGAAGCTCTGTCACGATTTAGAGCTGCATATTCAGCCAGTGCTGTTGGGGATCTTGTCAAAATTGATGGAATTATGAATGCTGAAAAGTACCAACAGATTTTGATCCACCATGAAATACCATCTGGAAAGCATCTGATTGGCAAAAGCTTCATTTTTAGCATGACAATATTACCAAACGTTGCCAATGAAGTAAAGGCGTACCCAGATAGAAAAATATGAAGTGGAAAACTATCGGTCATGCATTGGCCTCCCCAGAGCCCGGACCTCAACATTATTAAAGCAGTGTGGGATCATTTTGACAGAGAATGGAACAAAAAGCAGAAGCCTCCAAAGAAGAGCTTTGGATGTTCTTCAACGGGCCTGAAGAACTAGTTCTAAAAGTCAGGTACATTCTCTGTTTTTGTCTTATATACTGTATTTCTGTGTATGTTGGCTCAGTAACTTGTTGCACCTATTTCACATTTTCCAAGCAAAATATAAAGAAGTGATAGAAAGAAACCCAACAATCAAATATTTCTGTGTGAGCAAGCACTTGAGGACAGTGTGGCAGACAAAAACTTCATCGCTGCAAAACGGACACTACAGGCATAGATCCAGTTGACAGATCCATAAAGGTAATATAAAGCCATCAAAAGACAATCCGTTTCATCCCAGCGTGATACAAAACGCAGCATATAACCTACTTTGCTGTATCAGCTTGCACCCTTAACACTTTGAAGCCTGGGGGAACAGTAAAGCTGTCCTTGGCTCTCGTCTGCCTGGTCATCACTCACACTGAAAAAGCTCGGCTGAGTCTTTAATATCACCCTTTTTGCATCTCCCCCATCATAATACTCCATAATGAAAACCTTCAGCGATTTCCAGTGATCAACAGCAGACGCTGTCATTCGGCCAGTTTGATTTCATTACTCCACTTTGTCCTTGTGACCCCTGCAGGCCAGACCAGTAGACCCCTGTGCTGGCAAGTGCGAGCGTGTTGATATGAGAAGCAGATGGGGTTCGTGTGAACTGCCAGTAGATAAAAATGCTTGTGTCAAGCGACTGGAAGGGTAGGGGTCTTTTCAGCCTGGTGATAGTGGAGTCGGAGTCACCTGTTTTGGGTTGAAGAACCTGCTTCTCCCTTTGAGCCATGATCTGCTGCTCCACTGGGATTTCAAAAGCGGAAGCCCACTCTGTAGCAGGAAAAGCCGTGGCCATAAATCTCAGCAGATGTGCAAGAAAAAGCAGTTGTGGGGGGCTGACACAAACGCACGCATGCACACCCGGAGGCGGGGGCTGAGACAGAGGAAGACTCAACCTGAGAACAGGCTTACTGAAAAGATGACCAGATGAAGAACAGAGAAAGCATATCGTGTTTACCAGAACAGGCCTTGCCTCCCGCTTAGAGGGAGAAATTATGGTCTCAAGTGGAATCCATGGACTTTGTGTTGCCAGATATTATGTGAAACTGGTGGAGAATCTTTGAGGCCTGCAGGCCCAGTTGGTTGAATTTTAAAAGCAGCTAACACTGAGGCTATCGAACTCCTAAAGATGACATAGATCTGAAAGGCTTTAAACAAGATATGGTTGTCCTTCTGCCAGTCTTTCACACATTTTAGTAATACTTAATCCTCTAATCCTTGGCTTGTGTTTTTCATTTTAAAAAATGAGACTAATTGTAGCTCTATCCAAAACAGAAGCAACTCTACAGATATTTGTGTCTTTGGGATTTTTTTTAAAATAGTTTTTGTTGAACAGGTTAAACGAATATGTAAAACAGTACAGATAGGCGAATACTCAGTTATTTAGTGTGAATTTATAATATTGGACTAACGGTACATCATTGAATTATAAACTAGAAATGACACCGATAAACTGGCCATATGCACTGAATGTTCAGAAAGTGTGATACATTTGAAGTGTTACTAAAGATTATGTATGCAAGTATAATCAAAAAAATTGTATTTTTCTTTCTTTTCTCAAGAGAATTGCATTGAGTGTAGTTAATGCATTCAGTGCAGGAAATGTTCATTATACCTCTTATGTAATGTTTTTTGATATTGATATTAAATGATCAAAAATGCAACAACTGACTGATCATTAAAAAAAGGTGACCCATTATGATTTTCCTTTTTTTAAATGTACACGTTAAAAATTTCCAAGTAATTAAGCTAAAATTGTTTGTTTTCAGGAACCCAAGCCTGTGAATCATGTGTAGCTAATTTAGTAAAATACAAAACTTTTAATAGATCTCTATTAATTTGGACAGTTACACCCAACTCCAAAGTAATTTCTTTTTCTCAAATTACTACTACCTTCACAAAGCAGAAAAAACCCAAGTAGCCTGTGCAGTGATCCACCATGACATCACAGATACTCCATTTACTGTATTCAAATATTGTGATTCCTTATTTTGAATAAATTCACACTTATTATAGATATTTGTTCTTGCTTTTTTTGTTGTTGTTTTTTGATTTTCAGATGAGGTTTTAAGTAGTTATCATATTTTTTTGTATACCCTGTCATTAATTTTAGTTTTAACACCAGCAATTCTGCAGATTAACAGCCCACCCAAGAGAAAAGATCATTGGCCGGCACATATTCATCAACAAATGGAAGGTCATAGCTTAACCAACACACTATCAATTATCCCTGTGCACTCCATAAAATTAGGTCTCCTTGGGCCAAAACAGGGCCCAACCAGGCAACAGTAGTCCCCTGACAATTCCCCCTTTTTCTTTGCCAATTTAACCTGAGGCCCTTTCCCATCCCATACCACCCACTGAGTGTGACACACTGCCTGAAAACAGCTACAGCCCTAGAGGCAACGGGAGAAGAGGACTTCCCCACAAATGAGGAGAAACAATCAAAAATAACAAGTCTACACATGCGCCGTGAGTCAGCGCCCTCCGAAAGCTCGAGCTTGATGTTTTGCTCGAAGGTTTTTATTTACGCTCCAGTGGGATCTGAGGTCGCCGCAGAACCTGCAGCAAAGTACATGAACCATTCTTTGGGGTTTTTGCTTAGGTTATGATCCGACTTCATTACACAGACTAATGTTTCATTTAACTGTGACTCTTCTGAAGCCTCAGAACTGCACATGTGATAGCTGCTTCACTCCGGTGTGACTTAGGCCAGTAAAACTGCTGCTGCTGTTTGTTCCTGCTTGTATGACACACTGTTGGTTTGCAGCAAAGAGACAGACAGGCTGTCAGGGGCTCCTGGGTAACTGTGGGCTATTCCCTGATGGGCTCCATGGAAGGTAATGGGCCTGCCATATTTCGCTCACTCACTCACACGCACACACTGAACAGAACATTCAGGACCCTTTGCTTTTCAAGCTGGATTGGAAACAGAAGGTGTTCTGTGAGGCAGTTTGATTGGCGACATGTGTTGGGAATGGCACAAGTTTCTTTTTCTAGCACGGGGAGCCTTTGATTCTTCACAAAGTGTCTTTGAGGCATCTGCCCTTCATGAGGCATCTTCTCATGCAGCGACACCATTTACCCCAGATTGCTTTATGCAAGCCATGAGAGAGTTAGCGGGAGTTCAATGCCAAGCTAAGCTGAGAAAACAAATGTGAGAATAAATAAAATCGACAAATGTAATTTCATCTTGTTTTCATGCGTGGACGAGGAATTACACGTACTTGACCGGCTTTGAAATGGTAATGCATTGTTTGAAGTGTTCTGGTAAACAAAGCAGCACAACATATGCAAATATGTGGTCGCGGGGTTTGATAATAATCTCTCCTCCCAAATTCGGGTTGTTTCAGTCTTTTCATCATCAAATAAGTGAATTATTCTACTGAGCATCTACTTGTGCAATAGCATCTATAATTAGTGTTTCCATCCCTCCTGCTGCCTTCTGCTTCGCCCCACCTTTATCTGCAGCGGCAGTGATTACAATTCTGTGCAGCGGCGTGTGCCCTCTGACACCGAACACAGGCTTGCTTTCCAGCTGCAAAACATCGAGTGAGCTGTTGTGCATCCCTTACAGCGAACCTATGCTGCGTTGTCATTTTTGTCGACATTTCATTTGTTTGCCCTGACACACACGCACTTGATCTATGTGTACTTGCTCTGCCTTCACTATCCTGGGTAATAAAAGACACGACGCTCCGGTATTGCTCAATATTTATGGATTTATGGATTTATACAGAGCATCCCAGGCTGCACGTTCTGCTGGGTGGATGGGGGGGGCAGAATGGCACCAGCAAAGCGTCTCAGTTGAAAATCTACATGGGAATAAATCCTATAATCTCTCCCCAGTTTGCACACTAGACTGGCTGAGAGCAATTACTCTGACAAAGAAAACATTTTTTCCCCCCTTCTTCTTCTTCTTCTTTCTCCTCCTTGCCTTCTACCATCCTCTCGGCCTTGCGTCAAATTAATCCTCTGAACTTTCCTAAAGATCTTCGTCTATTTCCCTTTTTCTTCTAAGAATGCAGGCAGTCTCTGTCGTTTTCTTCTTCTCCCCTATCTTTTTCAAAAATGGCACCCGGGAGAGGAGATTGCCTTCCGAATGAAACAGCTGTCAAGAATTCCCAATGTCTCAGTGCGCTTTCTCCCCCTTTGTTCTACCTCCCATCTCCCAACCCCTCTCACGGAGAGAAAGCAAGAGGGAGGTGAACGAAGGCCTTATCTCCTCTCTCCTCTCGGTGGGATCCTCACAGGTGCTGAGTGATGGGAGCATGGGAAGGCGGGGGTCCTCAAGAGGAAGTGGGAGGCAAGGAAAGAAAGAATGGTGGATTAAACAGAGCAAAGCTTTCCTTTTTTTGACAGGCAGCAGGAGGGAGAGGAGAGGTGGGACCACGGATTATTTGATGATGGAGGAAAGGGGGTGGTGGTGGGAGCCTGACACCTGTGGGGGAGTATTTAGGGAGGGGAGCTTGCGAGAAAGAAGGTGACCATCTGTTGCAGTCACAGGCGATGGAGACAGGAGGCACAGAGAGCCTTCCACCTAGTCCAAAAATGTTAATGGGTGCGCTGTGGATGCATATCAAACGCACATCTGCACGAGAAGCTGCATTCGCCTTCTGACTGCACATACATGGCCGGATGTTTGCTGTACGTCACTGATTAGCATCATCACTCAAGGCCGTTTCACTTTCCCCTCCATGTAATGCCAAAGCTTCATTGTTGTTTCATTATTGTATTATTGATCCTACCTTTAATTGACCTGGTAGCATGAATGCCCCCAAACCAAACAATCCATACTCTAAGTGACTCTAATTTGATTTTTGTTTTGTTTCTGTTTTAAACATTAATCTGAATTTGATTGTGGATGCACCGGAGCGAGGATGATGAATTGTTTGTTTCATAATAGCTGCCATACGACAAGGTTACAGAACTTAACTTTTGAAGAGAGCAAGCTGGTCCCGCATGCTGTACAGAGACATGTTGTTAGTTAGGAGTGGGGTTTGTGCTAGGGTTTTACATGGACTCCAGAAAAAAAATCAAAGCATTAAAGGCATTACTCATATGGAGATAATTATAAAGTAATGATTAAGAGAAGCAGGAGGGGGGAAATAAATATGTCGTACCTGCATTTCTGGATCCATTCATATGGATTAAAAAATGGATTTAAAATGGATGTTTAACCTCTCAGAGCAGAACTTTGATGGCATCGCTGATGGCTGGAGGGAGGCAGTTGTTTGTAACAGTGGAAGCAACCATTTCGTCTCCTAATACTTTTCAATATTTAGCCAAGGGCAGGATCTCTCCATGTTCATGTGAAAAAGCCTGTGCTCAGTGTGAGTGGTGATGGGGGGCAAATCATTGGTGTTCGCAGCTCACAAAGGAGACTCATAATAAACTGTTTTCTTGTCATAGACCAATAAACCACATGATATGAACCACTGCTGTTCATATCACACCAATATATGTTCTGCTGAGAAAATCTTAGGTCCTGCCCTTTATGTGTACGCTGCTTTGACAGCAGCAGCACAAACACTGTTGCTGACCTAGCACACACCTGCACAATGCTCGCTGCTACATAGCCAAAAACAAAGAAAGCCAGGAACAGCTCCATGAACTCTCTGGATGGCAGAGATCACAACACAACCTCAGGGTCTATGACTGGATGGGGGGGGGGGGTTGTCGGTTCGTCAGATCGTTTTATTGTCATAGTTTATGGGTTTGTTTATTAGCAGTTGCAGATGTAAACATAATTTCTAGGCTAGCGGGGGTAAATGCTTTCAGACATTGCCGTTTAGAACATATATCCTTCAGATGTGGACGGTGTACACTGCCCTGTACGTTTCTATAGCGCACATAGACCCCATCGCAGTGACGACCTGTGCATGCTTTCTTCTGCACTGACAGTGAGTATCTTTAATGGTGACGGTGTTTTGTTTTTCCTGTCTCCGGGGATAGATAATGGGGGGGCGCTCCCCCTCTGAGGTGAACGGGCCAGAAGAGGCTCTGTAAACATGGGGGAATGAAGATTAATCACACACTAGAGATGGTGTTCCCACTTTAATAATCAGTATTGATTACTGTCACCTTACATCTGCGCCAACAGCTGCTGCGAGGGGGGCCTGTCGCCCAAGGCTGGTCCACCTCACACTTCCCCTATTAAATCATTGCTTATTCACTGGAGAATAGTGGGGTGAGTGTGGAATGCACACCAATAGATATTCCTTATTGTCCATCAAACAATAAAACTGCACAGTACTACTTGAGCTTTATTGCCTCACAGGACGGACCAACCTTAATGTCAGGGATGTCAGTTTGTTTCACAGGTGTAGGTTAAATCTGACTTCCTTCTTTTACATAGATATAGTGCATTTAGCATTTTTCTCACATGCTTTGTGACCCTCACCTCTGTGAACATGCAAAGTAGTAAAAGAATTCGAACTGTAATCATAGTTTAGTTGCGACATTAAAACCACCTGCCGGATGCTGGTTGGGTCTCCTTTTTGTTCAGCTTGGTTACTTCCTGCTTTATTCTGGTGACTGCCTTTCATTGTGCCGCTTTTGTTATTTTACTTCCTGTCCTTGTTCTCTTCCCACCTTTGTGTTTCCTCAGTTGATTTCACCTCTTCCCTGTTATCCTGCTTTTCTTTGGGCATCTTGAATGGGGAGTTCAAAAGGCGGGTCAACCTCACGAGTTCTTTGTCCTTGAGTCCACCTCCTAGCAGGGCACATTGTCCTGTTAAGGGACTAAGGTGAGGGTGAGGGGGCTGTATATTCTGCAAAAATATTTAAGTACATCTCAAAGACACATCCCCAGAGATGCCTGGACACAAGGTTTCCCAGCAGAACACATACTGTTGCCTAATTGTTCACCCAGTTCTTACGGGTCCCTTTAGACCTGAGTAATTGTAAAATCAATGTAACATTATCGAAATGTTGATTATTTGCATGTGGCAAACCTGCACCGCCAGCAATGGGCTATTAAGTTTCTACTTGTGAGAAAGTTCAGTGGATTGAGGTTATTCTTGCCTGCTTTCCTTGATGCTTTGAATGTTAGTGGCAGATGCAGGTGACATGATCATGGCTTTGCACATCCCACACATGCTCGATTGGACTGAGATCTGGGGGAATTTGGAGGCCAAGTCAACTCCTCAAACTTGTTGTTGTGCTCCTTAAACCATTCCTGAACCATTTTTGCTTTGAGACAGGGTGCATTATCCTGCAATAATGCTTAGATAAGTTGCATGTGTCAAAGTAACATCCACATGGATGGCAGGGCCCAACGTTTCCTATTGCCCAAAGCATCACATCGCCTCTGCTGTCTTGCCTTCTTCCTATAGTCCAGCTGCCAGTGACGAACATGCACCAGGCATCCAAGTGACATAAAAGAAAACGCGATTCATCAGACCAGGACACCTTCTTCCATCTGTGGTCCAGTTTTGATGCTCACCTGCATGGACAACATGGACACCCTGACTGGTCTGCGGCTATGCAGCCTAACTCATCAACTCTGAGGACAAAATATTCCCTTGCTCCCTAATATATCGCACCCACAGGTGCCACGATGAAGAGATAATCAGTGTTATTCACTTCACCTGTCAGTGCTCATAATCTTACACCTGATCAGTGCATATAGCCTTGACTTTCCCTTTGTTAGAGCTCCATGTAGTTTTTCCTCTAATCTTTTTAATGCTTGCTTTTGTTTGGCCCTATTTGGACTTTTTGTTTCTTAATACTTGTTTCTGCCATTAAAGAATTGTTTTTGTTTATTTCGTCTCTCTCCAGTGTCACTCTGGGTTTGCCACATGAATACTGCTAAAGAGAATTACCATTCTCTTTCTTTTAAACATTTACAACATGGGTTGTACACCATGAGCTACTGCGCTGAAGTTAGAATGCTGAGGAAGACTACTCAGCACTTCCAGAGGAAATGACTGAACTGTAACACATGCTGCTGTGCTATTGTATCCTGGCATGCAGTACATTGAAAATTCATCAGGCTTTCGGCCACACAAACACAGTTATCACTTACCACCTGCTCTGTTTGCCAGATTTATCTTCCTACGGCTTCATCCACTTCTCTAAAATGACAGCCACATTTAAGGATGGCTATTTTGGCACGGAGAGTAATACATAAATGGCAGCCACAACAAAAAGTGATGCATAGGTGTACAAAAAGAAATCGTAAAGGGCTGATGTGCCAGAATGAAATAGTACAGACATAAACAAGACTGTACTACTAAATTAACAAAATACGGCATTTCAGATTCATCTCCTTAGGAGACGGGCTCTTCCTCATCAGTAGCAAAACGTATAAACAGTGGTGCAAACACTGACTGCAAAGTGTTGCATAAATGTCATAATTTTGCCACAGGTTTCTAATGTGATAAAAAAAAAATGAGCAAGGAAAAAATCTCATTCTTCATAGATACAAGCTGTGATTTCCATCATTGGAATATGGGAGGAACTATTTAACTTTCCTGCAGATGTTTAGGAGGACTGAAGGCCTGACAAAAGGCTATTCATTCCCTCTCTGTGGTTGTTGTTATTAATCCCTCCTACTGCACAAATTTTGGCTTCCTGAATAAATAATACTTTTGTTTCAGGCAGTAACTGTTTCATAGCAGTTTCATACAAGATGTTCAATCATATCCAAAATGCATGATCTCCTGAAGGTTTTTCCTGGAGCATCACCCCACTGTCCCCCTCCCCAACTCAACCTCCTTCAACTCGCCCCTCCAAACTGCATTTTTCACAGTCACAGAGATGGCGAGTGTTGAGGATTGCTAAATAAATAAAAACAACTTCAATAATTCCTGCCCTCTGACCTGGAGCCGAGGCATGCTGTTGTAAAGGGGCTTTGCGCAGACATGGGGCTCATGGGTAATGAGAATGGAACGGCAGTGGGGCTTCTTTGAATGAGAACATGGAGTGCCGTGACCCCAGGACGGCCTTTCTCCATCTCCAGAGCCTGGGGCAGGAAGGCTGGGAGATTGAAAGCCAGTAGGGACCGTTTGATTGGCATCTATACTGTTTGGTTCTGAGCACACAGTTGAGTGCAACTGAGAAAAAGCCTAATTCAGGACTTTTAAACAATGTTACACTGTAGATACTGTGGTACACACTGTAGACAAGTGACTGGAAATGTGACTGCGTTTGAGAATGTCGCACCTTGGCAACCGCATGAGCCGGGTTTTGTGTCCAATTTATTTTACTGGAATAATTACACAGTGGCATTGTCATGTGTACATACGAGCCTGCACACTTGGTCAAGGTCCATTCAAACTATTGAGACAGTTTCACCTCTCAGATAATTATGTGGCAAAACAACAGATCAATGAAAGCATTTATTCGGAATAGCTTTTAAAGTGGAGTTCATTCATGCATTTCTGTAAACATCAGAAGACAAAGAGTAAGGTGGAAGATGTGATGATTGTTGCTTTGTGCGAACTGTAATGATGATGAACTCTCAGTCCATTCCTTCTGCACTTATTGAACGGGGCCGTTATTCAAGTACACGGGCACATTGCAGATGCATTTAAGAGTGAAAAATTTCAAAATGTCATCTGAATGGATGTGAATTAAACTTCCGAATGAGAGCACCGATTAATCTATTTAAAGTTACCTTGAATTGTTTTAAGTGTTTCTCAAAAGCACAAGGGTGTGAAAGCAATGATAATAAAAAAAATAAAAAAATACTGGCATCTTGCGGTTTTCCACCGTAACGCTTCAGACTGACTGATTGATGACACTTGAACGTGAATAGGTTCCTCTGAGAACAACAAAGCACAGAAACTCTGAACTTACACATCCTGTGTTTACCGAATGGCAGAGAATCACGAAGAATGATAGAGATAACTGAAAACTCAATAACATCTGTAATTTTCCTTCTGTTAGTTGTTTGCTTTGCCTCCCAAAAGACTATTTTTTTGTTCTAAGGTAGTCGATAGTGACTGCCTTCTAGATCCTGCTGTTTGATGAATTAGAAATAAACAAACTGAGCTGCTGCCACGATTATAAGTGCTGCTCCCTTCTTATATTTACTGGGCGAGAGTACAAATAATGATGGGTTATGTTGCCTGACTAAGACTGCTATTATTCATATCGGAAATGTATCTCTGATTTTAGGTCAGCTCTCCTGACAGTGCTGGCTTGTCTGCTTGGTTTTCGAGGTGTGAAATGCTAGATGATTGCCGTCAAAGCAGCGACGTGAGAGGAGGGGGTTTGGGGGGAGGACCTAATTGTGTGTCTTTTCACTCTGCTTATCTCTGTTAATAATCATCCCTGTGTGGATGTATGAAAATTTGCTCCTCAAGCGTCAGGGACATCTATCAGCATATTTAATGGAGGTCCCGGTCAATAAAAAATGCATCAACTGATTCAGATGTGAGGAGGCAAAACACAAGCCTTAGAATTATTTATGGCGGGAGTGAATCGGCCATTGTAACTCATTTTTTGCATTTTAAATGATTCGCGTCAGCTGTGTGACAGAGAAATGTGACTCCTCAATTCTAACGACCGGTAACACAGCTAATTGCTCCACATACGAGCAAGCGATCACTGCAGTTATGGAAGGGGGAAAAAAATGTAGATATGGTTGAAAATATTCCTAGGAGGACCCCAGCGTAAAACACAGAGACCGATGTGACATTTCTGCTCTGGGTAAGTTAGGTCTACCTCACCTCAGGACACATCAAAGTTACAACTTACTGAAAGCATTTTGCATTTGTAGGGGTCAGATTCGGTTTAGCAACTGGCAGGGGACTAAGCCATCCCCCTACCTAATAACAGAAAGGTAGGCTAGGCATTCTTTGTATTCTAGGCAGCTTCCAGAATACTCAACTTTATGCCAGTCTTCTTCTTCTTTCGGGCACTTCCCTTGTCTGCTTGGTTTTCGAGGTGTGAAATGCTAGATGACTGCCGTCAAAGCAGCGACGCGAGAGGAGGGGTTTTGGCGGAGGACATAATTGTGTGTCTTTTCACTCTACAATGCTGCATCATCTGCCACCATCACGCCCTTTTCTTAGAATCACACCAACCCTCTGCACGTCCTCCTTCACTACATCCATTAATTTTTTCTGTGGTCTACCTCTTTTCCTCCTGCCTGGCATCTGCATCTTCAACATCCTTCATCCAGTATATCCACTATGCCTCATCCTTATGTGTCCAAACTATTTCAACCCTACCGCTCTAACTTTGTCTGCAAGATGCTCGACCTGAGCTCATTTCTAATCCCGTCCATCCTGATCACTCCCAGTGAAAACCTTCCCACCTTCTGCTCTGCC
>VVHJ01016145.1:29364-48436 GCA_015107715.1 Tylochromis polylepis
TTTTGAGACTGTGACACACACACACACACACACACACACACACACACACACACACACACACACACACACACACACACACACACACACACACACACACACACACACACACACACACACACACACACACACACACACATTCACATTCCACAGGTAGAAGGCAAATTATGTTACCCGTGTCTACAGCTGGATAGATTAAAATTTAAATAGTTTTTGTTCCATGTGAAACAAACAAATAAAAAAAAGTCTTTTGTGTTGACATGCAGCTTTAAAACAACTGTTAGCCCTCTAACAATAATATTGAGTTCATATGCACTAAATTTTGTGCAAAATCAAGTTCATTTCAATTTTACAACATTTCTCTCATCAGTAACACAAATAACTTTTGGGTCCACTTAAAATGAATTCAGACAGTGTGATATAAAAAATGACCTCTGCTGTATTTCTCTTTTCATGTCTTTGATACTTTTTATGCAGCATTATGAAATTCCTTTTATGTTTTTATGAAAAGCACTACAGGCCCCTGCTATAGTTATAACTGCACTGTGTTACCTTCTAGTTCTGTAGTAAAAAAACAAAAGAAAACAAAATGTTGCGTCCCACTGTTAAACAGAGTAACAAAAGAACAGAAGAGCTGACTTCAGTCACATCGCTGATGGCAGCAGTTACTGACACAAGTTTAGTTTTTTTTCCACCAAAGTTTAATTATACTCAAGCAGGCACCCATTGGGAGAGACGTGTCACACCACCTCAGGGGGTGTCGAATCTCGCAGGTTAAACATAGAGCGAGAAGCGTGGGCCGCAAATCCACCTGCTATTCTCCATTACACTCTGCTGAACGGATCAGAGAGAGAGAGATGGACAGACACAGACAAGCAAGTGTGTGTACTGTATACACAGACATTTACATAGACATATGAAGGCGAGGATTTGTATGGAAACAGGTGGGAGGCTGCTTTCATTTCACTCTAGGATTTTGAGTTTAGCATGCAGTGATAGAAAGGACGGGAAGTAATTGTTTTCCCCGAAGATACAGACTCCTGAGGCTGTCATGACTGCGAGATTTACTGCGGTATAAGAGCAGAGAGAAAGAAGGTGGGAGAGAAACACAATGTGACAGTGACACAGATAAGACACAGCACAGCCATATTTCCATCTGCTGTCAAACAGATGCTACGTCGCAGAAAAACATATCCAAGCAAAAAATGTAAAGTTTCCAGAACTCATTGTGATATCACTGTCACTATTTATCACAGCCAGTGCGCTGGCCATATTTTATGTTTTTGTTTTTATCCGAGCACAGTTAAACTGTGCCTGAATTGTGATTCCAGCTCCAGATAATGAGATTATACTAGGAAAAAACAAACACACACATCAGCACAAGGTTAGAGTTTTGGGTGCATTAACAAATATTTGTGTCAGGGGCGCAGTTTATGTCAGCGAACCGGTAAGGGCACAGTGTAGTCAATGGGTGTTTAATATGTATGCTACGTACAGCATTTATATCCCTCCTACAGCTGATTTACTGTGTGCTGTCAGATTTTTTTTTAGCTTCTCAAGTCAGACAATCCAGATTTTGACAGCGGGGTGTAACCTGAAGGAGCTAAAACAGGAGAAGTATGTGGGAACTGCCTTGTCTTGTAATGTTCATGAATGAGCCAAGACAGAAATCCCACAAATGTGACACTTTAAGCCTCAAGCCTTAATAACTCTATAATGAGAAAAATCATTTTCCATGTAATTGTTATAAAACTTCTAGATCAAGAATGTTAGGAGAAGGCACACTTTTGATAAATGGAATAACAAGAGCAATAGGCATGTTAGATAGTTAGTGTGAAGCTGCGTAGTGATGCAAAGCTAATGTCAGAATTCCAGCGTGCGTTTAACAGAAAAAGGTCCAAGTGACCAATGCTGGGTTGTTACTCAAAGAAAGTAATGTATTACTCACTACTTTTCTTAAGTAATGCTGCCGGTTACTTAAGTTCCCATTGCTCTGTAAATGACCTAAAACACATAGTCTCACAATTACCATTTAACAATATAAACCTGAGGCTCTCCTAATGAGGACTCACATGCAATCTTTCTTTTAGAGTTTATGTATGTGCACCTAGCCAACAACACAAAGCAAAGATGATTCTACTGTAGAAACATGAACAGGTAGAAATGAAGGCTGCAATGCTGCGAGTCTAAATGCTCATCGCTGCTTTTGTTACGTGCTTAAGATCAGGCTCTGGCTGCTAGGCTGGGGTCAGCATACACTTAGCTTTAACATCACTCTAGGTTCTTGGCTAGCTTTGTGTTAGCATGCTGTGCAGATGCTTGCAAAGAGCTGAAATTGTGCTAGCAGTATAATACAGTTGTTTCTGTCCTGGAGGTAGCTTTCATTTCAACATTGCGCCCTTGTCCTTTGATGCAATAACAATAAAAGTAATGTCCTTATCTCTGCTGTGCCACCATTTTTCACCTTCTGCACACAAAATGAAAGCTAATTGTAGTGTAAGCATGCAGGAAGAAAAAAATGAAATGTTTTTGATGCAAGCCATTCAAAAAGATGACTCAATTCACGACTTTTACTTTCTGCCTCACAATTTCACAGCAATAGTTCTTGAAATATTTTAGTCTGAAAATGATTGTCAGGTAGACATTGTTATTCCCAGACTCAGTGTGCTAGTGTGGCTAATAAAACATACTGATGCTTATTCCAAGGAAGAGTTGGCAATACTTTTACCTACTAAAAAGGCTAAAATACATTTTGCAAGAATACATTTATCATTTTAGTCACTAAAAATAATTTTAGTTGCCCCATTGGCTTGCCAGGACAGCTATTGAACGTGTAGCACCTCCAGCAAAAAGACAGTGACATCACACTCAGGAAATTATGGGAGACAGCAGGAAGTAGCTGGGATAATTGGATATACTTACGCCTTTGGACACAGTTCGGTTGGCTGTGTCCACTCTATTATAGGTCAGTGATGGAATACCAGCTGGTGGGACAGATAGAAGGGAAAGGAGAATTTCCAGGAAGTGTGTAACTATGTGTCTGGGACAGTTTAACTTTAAAACTTTAACTCTGAAACTCCTCCACTTGAATTTGTTTGCGTAGGTGACACTCAGATGGCAGCCAGTAAGTGCATTAACACTGGTTAAATGCAAAATAGGTCGGTTGTGTAGTTGCCAGTGAAAGGAAATAACCCTAAAACAAGGTTTTACTAGTTAAGAAGACATCTATGAGCTAGCAGTTACTCAGTTACATAGTTTGGAAATCCTAGTCAAGCAATAGGGAAAATAACAGAGGTGTCTTTACTGATGCTTAGTTTCAGCTATTTCTGCAGAAAATGTAAATTAAAGCAAGAATGCAGCTCAGTCCATCATACTTATAATCCTGCGAGCAAGAGAGTGGCTGAGGCTGATCGTGGGAGACACCAGAGCTGATGAAACTCCTCCACAAGTGATGCTGCACACCACTTCGTCCAGACTAGGAGTCATGTGGAGAGCTTAAGGCTAGTTGCTGCTGCTGCTGTTGCTAAGCTTCCACCGCTGTTGAACTGTGTAAGAGCAAAAAGACAGCTGCACAGAAAAAAGAGAGTGGAGTGGGAGACAGAGAGGTGACAGCAATGGAGAGCGAGGCAGGATTAGGAGGATGGATTTGGATGCTGGCTGAGAGTAGCCAAATGGTGAAAATTAAGGGAAAACAGTGAGCAGTAAGGCTTATCAAGGCAAGTGAGATTTACCAATGCCTGAAAGCTGTCTTCTGCTGGATAGTGGGTAGCAAAACCTGAGTGGTGCTCCAGCTGATGCCCAGTATGCCTGAGTAAGAAAGATCCAGAACTAACCTCCCACAATGCACAATGTGCCTTAATATTTTTAAATCATGTCAAAGCCTCTACTTATTAAATAAGCAATTTAAGCTATAGAAGATATGTCACTGTTATTTTAATACGTATTTGAAAAGATGCTGAATAATGCATATTACCCTTGTGTCTTTTTGTATTGCGGAAGTAAAACGTTTACTTCAGCAAGATACAAGACACAAAGTTAGCAGTAAGTAAGCGGGGTACTTTAAAGTTTAATAGTTTCTTTCATTATGAAAATAAAATTTTGCTTTGAAGGAAAGCTGTTTTTGTGTGTACATGCTGCCAATTTGTAGTTATTTAAAAAAAAAAAAAACCCAAACAGAATTGGCAAAAATTGGTATTGGTCACCGATATTGGAATCAGTCAAGATAATTGCATCTCTAACAACCAAATAAGAAATAAAGTGCAATACTTTGCAGGCATTGCTTCTTCTGGGAGAAATACCCCAAAACTAATCTGCTACTAATCAGAATTTACCCCATGTTCTAAACAAAGTTCTTCTACACGCAGGTTTTGCCACTCTCTAGCCATCTAGGTAATATTTATGGACAGTTATTTGGGTAGTTATGTTGAAGCCCTGTTTAAACAAATGAGGAGAGAGCCATAACTCTAATTTCAGTGACCACCTGGACATAGAAATTGCAGGTGTATTATCATCCATCATCTGTTCATCCATTTTCAGCTGCTTGGTTCGGGTCACAGGGGCAACTGAGTACTGAGTGCTGACACAATCAGTCTCTGCTCAGTCCATCAGTGCACTTTAACCAATGGCATGCTAATCCATGCCATAGGTACAGAAAGAAAAAAGCAATTAGTGTCATCCCCTACAGTTTTATTACAATAACAACATGCAATATAACTAAAATTACCATTAATTTTAGTGTCATGTCCCCTTTTCTCATATGTTTCTGGTTTAAATCACTACTAAAATCACTAAGCTAGAGGAGGTATGTTATTTCCTTAGACTTTAATTTTACTTTAAAAAAAACTGCTGATATCTTCTGAAGTAATGTCTTGCAAATAGAGTGCAGTGTCTTTCAATTTCATTTGTGATTCTATTAAAGTCTGCATCAAGAGCATGCAGCTCTCATTCATTTTAGCTCCATCTCATGTGGAGTGTTTATGATTACTGCAAAGAGAAAATAATTGAACCTGTGATTAAATCATCATATCTGCTTACTGAGCACATTCTGGGTTCATTTCTCATATAAACGAACCAGAATTCAAAGAATGTGTTTCTGAATGCACTCGCATGCAAACCCCCCCCAGAAACTAAACAAAACTGGTACACTTTTGTCTTTACATCTCGTTTCAAACTGGCAGCCCGCTCGGACTTAACAAAAGATTTGCTCATTTCCCAGACACAGCTGTCAACCTTTGGGTATTAGTGTCAGGGCAGCACGATGTGGAACACTGACCCATTCTTTTGTCTGGCATAACAAATGGCGATGAGGGCTCTTCAAACATGCAGGATTTCATTCATTTTAATATTAAGCACATGCCCTGCTTCCTCAGTGGCTGCTGTCAAAACAAATGTTTTCCATAATTCAACCAAGTGTAGCTAACAAATGATCCATGACCATGTTTTTTTGTTTGTTTGTTTGTTTGTTTGTGAATGACCACAATACCTGCCTCAGAAAGTCCAAATAAAGCACGAGACTGCGTCCTCAGCTGCAGCCTATTTAGCGAACATCTCTTCTCGTCCTCGTTACATCTGAGGCACTCCTCGCGAACCGTCTCTAAATGCGCCACGCGTGTTGTTTGTCAGAAAGTTCAGGAAATCAGAAGACAGTTGAATATCAAAGGTTGGCAACTAACTTGAGCTGTCAGATGCAACATTCTTTTCATGCAAACTGGCTTGTATTGCTAAAAGAACTTTAATTTTCACCTCGCCTCTTCACTAAATCAAGAGTGTTGGCTAATACCTAGAGGCATGCAGAAGAATAATTTACACTAGTGAGATGAAAAGGGTGTCAGGGAATTAATTACAGCATTAAAGGTGCAGATAGCAACGGTCTCAATGCCTGTGAGAGCAAGAGAGAGGAAAAAAAAACAGGCAGAGAAGAAGAAAGAGGGAAAAAAAGAGAGATCGGTGTGTCGAAAGTTATCTCTACCCTGCAGCATAATGGGAGTGTTAAACACAGCTAAACACTTCAAAGTGCGATTCGGTACAGGGAGAGGCGCTCAGTGGAACGACCTCTACTTTAAGTCTGGATGTGAGCAGGGTTACAGATCACCTCTGCTCTCTCCCCGTCTTTATTTCTTTTAGTTTCAACTTAGTGAATGCTGCAGAGTTTGAATTCTTTTTTTTTTCTCTTTTTTTACAGACTGACGCACAAGTAAACAGGAAGCCTTCGCTCTTTCATCTCCAGCTGATTGCTGGGACGTTATTGCTTTGACTGAGGGTGACAGTAGCTGTCACGGCTGTCAAACGGCTCAGCCTGCAGCATATCAAACTGCAGGTTATACTGCGACTGGTGACATGCTCAATCAGCCATTAAAGAGAAATCACTGTCAGCCGTACATGGCCGCTGACAATCAGTCATCATGGGGATGGTGCTCATAGGGCCCGAATGGACTCAAGGTGATTCCAAGGAAAGTTTATGGTTTGAGGTTAGACCAACATATGAGTTTTCTGTTCATTAAATAGAGGATATTAGCCAATCATTTGGACCAGTGCCAAGGTAATGGAGATTCTTGTCTGGAGTGTGACAGCCTTCACTCTCTTCAAATAAGTGTGCTTGAGCTGTCTCTCTTTGAAGGATGTATAAAGGCTTATACAGAGCAGTTTAGGGTATCAGTGCCAATATGTGACACAGTGTTTGCTCGCACAATATTATATGTCTGTCCACAGAGTGGACAGCTCACTGGATATTTCCTCTTTTTGGACCATTCTCTGTAAACTGCAGAGGGTTGTATGGGGAAAAAAATCCCAGTAGATCAGCAGTTTCTGCCTGCCTGGCTCCAAAAACCAGTCACTTTTCTTGCACATTTGATGCTCACTTTGAACTTCAGCAGGTCATGCTGACCACGTCTATATGCCTAAATATTCTGAGGTGATGCCGTGTGTTGGCTGATTAGATGTTTGGGTTCTTGAACAAGTGTACCCCAGCAAAGTGAGCGTGACGAAATATGTCTACAGAAAACTTTAATAACATTTAAACAAGTAATATTTTGATGAACATGCGTTTGCTTCTGCATTTTCCTTAGAAAACATGACGAGGTACATTTGACATTGTAGACAGTCCTGGCCTGTCTGCAATGAAATAGTACAGGTTTGCTGTAACACTGCACGCAGGGCCTTGCGTCTTGTAAAACATAACTTGAAGTTTTCCGAATCACAAAGATGGGCCTTTGAAACCGTGGGGCTGGTGTTTCAAGTTTAGGCTTTAAATCATGGAAAGGGGTTTTGGATGGAAAACGCAAACAGGCTGTCACGTGCTGTAGCAGTGCCAATATTCAGTGTAACACGAAGGACAAGAAGTAATGGGAGAACAACACGATGACATAGAAAGCTGGAGTTCTAACCGAAGGCCAAAAATACAAGGTGTCTATCAAATCTATTGCAGAGCCCATAAAAGCTCATTCCAGAGGTTAACATGTGGCTGGAGCCGGAGCAACGATGAAGTAAGGTGGGGATGAGGCGCTGATGGAGCAGAGGAAAAAACCAACTAACCTTTAATCCCTTAAACTTTTTCCTGAAGGAAGCACTTTTTTAATTCCAGACTCATCTTTCCCTGGGGAGGGACTGTTATCAGCTGATTCTTCCCCCCCCCTCCTGCCCCCGTTTTCCTTTACCTCCTCCCTCTCTGCGATGCATCTGCCAGGTGTGATAAGGCTGACAAACGTTACCTTTACAGGGCTATTAAAACCATTTCCCCCCGCAGTTTTGAAATGATTATCGCCTTAGGCCCATGGTTACAGGTTAGCTGATAGCTCACCTCCATCTGCCCATATCTGGGTGACTCTTTGAGGCTTAGGGCTGGCTGGGTGGTTGAAGATTATATGCGTTGCTCAAACCGCTTGAATACTGGGGGATAGCGGCAAAGGTGGGAGGGAAGAGAGAGGAAGAAAGGGGTGGAAGAAATGAAAAGAGCAGGAGTCCTGACACCCACAATGCTGCAGTGGATGATAAGGGATACAGTGACAGCGCTTCCTCTGTCTGTCTGGGTCCTGGAATGACTTTTGTGGGACACATTGTAAGGCAAAGGGCAATTGCAGTCACTCTTAAAGGAAGGCAGGTTACTTGTTTTGGCTTTGGGTTGTTTTTTTTTTACATTTTATTTAGACATTATATACTGCTAAAAAAGCAACTCGAGCAGCAGTTGCTAGGTAGAAGAGCAGATTCTTAGAATACAAAATCGAAAGAAATTCCCCAAAAGACCGAAACGGTTTCACTTACAAAAATTAAAAATTGCTTACAGTAGACATCTGTTAGCAGCTGAGGCAGCTACAGTATGTGCCCTGCAGCGTGGAGGCTTCCTTCCAGCTAGCACCGTCTCCCAAATCCTCTCAAGCATCATGTCTGCTCCATAGAGATATCACCACCAACGCCAGCCACTGCTGGCTTCCTCCCATTACCTGCTCCTTACTTATCTGTCTGTGGCTGACTGATGGTCTTCTTTATTTCTCCCCATTTCCTGCTTCCCATTAGGACATATCACTTATTGGCTCTCAATCTAGGTCAAATTTGATCTCTTTTTTTTCTTCTTTCTGTTAACAAAAATGGAAGCAGAGCAGAACAAGACAATGCTAGTTGATGTTAAAAATAAAGTGTTTTTCTTTTGAGCAATTAAGAGGAAATGCTAAGTGACTGAATGTGCTGCAGTGTTCATTAGCTCCGTAAAGGTGAAAACAGCTTGTCTGTGGCCACTCTCAAACCTTCCTAACAGAATAATCTGACAGCTGAGGCACTTAATTGAGGTAGCAACGAATATGTATTAACATTAATTTAATTGCGCTGAGAGCATTTCCTCTCTAATTGACCTTGGCCCCTTTACAGCATAATAACTAACACTGTCACTTTTGCTCACCACAGCCAGACACATCCTGTAAGGTCACTGACCCTGCAATCTGCATAAAGAATTAAACAGGCGATAAAGCAGGGCTTACAACAGCCTAATGACAAATTATCAGCAAGTATAACCAGCAAATTCATTTTTAATGTAAACCCTGATAACAAGTCATGTGGGAACCAGTAAGTATGTGGTTAATAAGACCAACTGGGAGGCATAAAGGTTACTGAAATAAAAACCAGCTGTCTTTTTGTCTTGGTACTCGAGCTCACACACAGGAACTACCTAGAGCTGAGGCTGACATTTTTTATAGTTGATGGCAAATGCCAAAATTACTTGTTATTCTGGCAATAAAGAACAAAATAATCACTCCTTTGGGGCAGCTAGATTGTATATTTTGAGGTATTTAAGATGTATAAAAATCGGTGTGGCTATGATCAAGTCCCCAAGCGTGAAAATGATAGTAAATGGGCTGATTCTTATAAAGTGCTTTTCTACTCTACTTGAGCAATCAAAGTAGTTTATACAACATGTTAGTGCTGTGACTTTCTGCAAATTTTGGTATCAATCTGATACCAAGTAAACGCAGTGATACTATTGCCGATATCAATACCAATACTTTTAACCTCTAAAGGCAGCTGATGTATATCAGGATTTATGAGATGAATCATCATCAGCTTGTATCAATTTGAATACATTTTAATGACCGATGCACTTTGGGTCTGTTTTTTAAATGTGCTATAGGATATAAATAAAATAGACGTGACAGTCAACACAAAAAGGTTCAGACCTTTTTCATAGTACATGTTTGAGATCTATTTTGTAATTTCCCAAAACAATAATTAATACAGTTACGTGGACTACATACTGAACTTAGAGGATAGAAACAAAGTATTGATCCTATCATGCTGGTATCAATTTAATACCAGTACCAGCATTGGTATTGATACCATCGATATTTGGATCGATCTGCCCAGCTTTACAAGATCTCTGATCCACCCATTCATACACACATTCGTAGAAACACTTTTTTCTACGTCTAAATGTTTTCCGTCTAGCATTCACACTCTGATGAACACATCGGGAAAAAACATCTGGAGCAGCCAGAGACTGAATCACCAACCTTTCTGTTAGTAGATGACCTGCTCTACCTCATTGTGCCACAGCCAAAGAAAAGGAAAAGAAAATCAGTCTGCAGCATTCAGATCAAGACAAAAATTCCATTCTTCAAGCTGTCAAAAGAGTGATTTGTCACTAGACTTGTCCTCAGCTGTTCCACAGAGCTTGCGGTGGTCACCATCTTATTCCATACAATAACATAACAAAGCACCTTTGACTCGAGTAGTTCCTTTAACCACGGCTTCTAGCCAGTGGTTCACCAGAGGTGATTGGCACTGCTCAGCCATGCGTTCGAGAGCCTGCCGAGAGCTTTTCACCCTAGTGTTTAATGAGCTATGTTCAGGTCCACTCCACATTCATCCCAGTACATTATTGGCTCCAAAAAGCTTTTAAAATGTCTTTTGAGCACTCGTTCTACTTAACCAATAGCTTATTCATGAGCATGCCAATAGTCCCTCTCAAAAAAGGAGCCGTTTAAATTGTGAATTCAGATTAAATGATGAAAAAAACCCAAAAAACAATAACTGCATGTTAATTCACAAGGGCTTCTGTGCTGAAATCTTGAACAATAGTGTCAATGTGCTCACCTCAGTGACACGAAAAATGCTTCTAGACATGTAGCACAATGTTGTGTCTGATCTGATGTGTAATAACTAAAAGAGTGCGGCTGTAAATCCAGCTTCCATTGTCTTTCACAGCGATGCACTTTTAGCACAAACGAGTTTTTATAGCGAGACCGAGGACTGAATCAGTAGCACCCTCTCAGGATTAATTTGAAGGCCTCCTAGTTGTTTTAAAACATCCGTTCTGGGGTGTCTGAGCCCCCAGGAGGGTTGTTTTCTCTGCAATGGTGTTATGAGGTAAATTCTAGTAATAAAAAAAAAAAAACCAACAACAAGCACAGTGTGAACCTAGCCTGCAATGTTGTGCTGGCACCCCAGGGAGATGAGAACATCTTATGAGTGAGGCCTTTCAATAATGGAGTTCACTATTAATCATCTCTCTCACATGTCCACTGTGTTTCCTTTCTATTTCAGTGAGGCACCGTTTTTCTCAACCAGAAAAAACCCCAACCCTCTGCTACTACCATTCTAGTAATTCTCCTTCCTCCATCCTTGTAATAAGGGATTATTGGCAAATGTATCTTTGCCCTGACGGTGAATGCCTTGAATACACCGAGTCCATCATCAATTAAGCACCAACATGGCACAAAATGGCTCTGTGGCCAAGCTCTGATGCTTGCCTTGATATAATTATTTCATTTTGAGGAACAGGCGCAATTAGATTTGGATGAGGGTTTTTCATGAAAATGGGAGAAATCAATGGTCTGGCCAAATGTTGGCACTGAATCAGCTTGTTTCACTGAGTCCAATTATATACATCTTCGTAGGCATGTTATTACACCGGGCATTTTAAAGCAAACCAGAAGAATTAGTGGTGAATGTGAAGTCGGGCTTTACACAAATCGCTGAAGTATTTACATTAAAGGGGGGGCGGGGGGCGAGGCTGAGACACACTAATAATGACACTGTCTAATTGGTTAAAGAGGTTTTAGCTAGAGCTATTTGTGCTTTCTTCCAAATGTGAACATGTGGAGTCATCGGTATTAAATGTACTGATTTACTGTACATCCAGTCTAATCAAATTTACACAGGCATTGTAGATGTGAGTAATCATAATATGTCAAGGCAGAGCTATAGATTAGACATGACATCAGATCCCGACTGCCCAGTGTCTCTACGAATGATGTCCTATTAGACAAGAACCCACAGTTTCCTTAACCCCAAAACCAACCACATGCGCAGATGTAGCAGTGATACGGATAAATAGAGTATGTGCTGAACATAAAAACAAAACCCTGCCATCGGAAAACGGTCAGGGCGTTTGCAAAAGTGTGAGAGAATGGGTTGGTTCAAGCCATTAAATGCAAGATAGTTAATCAAGATACTTTTCTGCGTTATTTAGCAAAGCACAATATGGGGACACTTGAGTGGCAGCTTTATAATTGGCAAGCATCCAGCCTCGCTGTATAAACAAACCCAGAGGAAATATATCAACTCGTTCGCCGGAATATGATTGGAAAATGAAACATATTGGATTCACATATCCAGCACAAGAAATTACTTTCATGAGCACTTACAGTCATGTTGAACATGGGCTCCAGTTAATATTTGCACATTTCCAACTTGTTTGGAATAGCTTCAGTGATAAATGTCCAAATATTTTGAGCTGAAAATGGTTTTAAACTGTTAAGCTCTATAAAAAAGTAGACAGCCCACTACTGTCTGTATGTTGATCCAAAATGCTGCAGTGAGTGTTCTGACAGGGACCAGAAAGAGAGAGCCTATTTCTCACATTTTAGCTTCTCTCCACTGGCTCCCTGTTAAATCCAGAATCAAATTTAAAATTCTTCTCCTCACATACAAGGCCCCATCCACTCTTAAAGACCTCATACTACCATATCACCCCAGTAGAGCTCTTCACTCTCAGATTGCTGGATCACTTGTGGCTGCTAGGATGTTTGAAAGCAGAATGAGAAGCTTTTTTGATGAGGCTTATAGTTAGGCCTGGATCAGGTGACCCTGAATCCTCCTTTAGTTACACTGCGATAGGTCTAGGCTTCTCGAACTTCACATGATGCGTGAGTGTTTCTTCTTCAGTCACGTCATTTCACTCTCTGTGTGTTTATACACCACTGTGATTTAATTATTGCTTATTATTAATCTCTGGCTCTCTTCCACAGTGTGTCTTCTGTCATGTCTCCCTCCCCTCACCTCCAGCAGATGGCTGCCCTTCCTGATCCTGATTTTGTTTCTTCCTGTTAAAAGGGAGTTTTTCCTTCCCACTGTCACCAAATGCTTGCTCTTAGGGGGCTGTCTGATTAATGGTGTTTTCTCTGTATTATTGTAGTGTATTTACTTTACAGTTAAAAGCGATTTGAGGAAACTGTTGTTGTAATTTGACGATCAATAAATAAAACTGACTTGAATTGAACTGAATTGTCCGTCCACACATACATGCACAATGATAGATCCATTCAATCTCTGGAGGCTATCCCAGCTGACACAGGCCGAGAGGCAGGATACAAACCGGACAGGCTGGCTGTCCTTTATATTCTTAAACAAACAAAATCAGGTCATCAAAGTAACTATTGTGTTGGCAAGAAATGTCTAAATCACAGCGTTTGTTATCAGTCAACACTAAAATGCTGACATTCAGTAAAAAGAAGAGAGCACTGTTGCAGGTTGTGTTAGTGTGTGCCAACGAGTCCTAGTCATCATGACTTATTTACATTGTTTACTCTGGCTGTTCCCCAAAGAGGCCAGGGGGGCACAACTGGAGAAGGGAGGGGTGGCTGAATGATTCAGAGACCAAGAGCCGAACAAGAGCCCTGGAACATGCCAGGGATTTTACATATTTATAGAGTCAGAGGTGTTGCTGAGCTGTTTGTGCTGCCCCAGAGGTCAGGTTACAGTAAGATCACTGCATCTTGTGTCACCTCATGTGTGCTTTGTTACTCTGTACAAGCGCTGAGAAGCAGAACCATATTAGCAGCTCGTTGATTTAGTCGTACAAAAAAAGTACTGTCAGCATGTGCGTGGATAGCATTTAAATTATTTAAGGGGGTTGGTTTGGGCAATGACAGTGGAAGGTATTATTGTAAAGTGCAAAGTCATAATTATAACCATTGGTTGGGGAGTCATATTCTAAAAAAAAAAAAAAAGGATCTACATGAGCTCAAACCATATTTGTGTTGCCAAAATCTGAATGTACAATGCTATCACATTTTGCGATACAGCCGGTTCACATATGCTGTTTGTGTGTACAGTGCGTGCCCACAGTTAATCGGCCCATTTCCTGTAATTCCAGCCCCCTGATGTGCACATGACTGATGCCCGAGCAGCAGGCGTTTGAGAGAATAAAAAGAAGAAAAACAATTCACAATATCCTCAGCTCCACTGATGAAGAGCACATTTTCAGAAAGATTGATCTTAGGAAGAGCAGTCAGGATCAAAAGCCTTTCTTAATATTTTAGGAAGGAGGGGATACATACATATATAGTTCAGGGTTTCAAAATCCTATATGTCTTCTGACTGTGTCTATCTGATCAGCATCCAAAAAACTGGATTTCATCAGAGATAATTTTGCCTGAGCTGCTTGGTTCTGCCCTTCTCAATAGATTCCCTCATAAGTGGAGTCAGAGCTGATTGTGTCTGCATTCTTTTGCAGGCTTCAAAATGAAAACAAGAGAAGCCACAACTGAAGCTGGTTTCTTAAATTAGATAACTTCATTTGCTCCTTGACAAGAAATATCGTCTTGATGCTTGTTATGTGTTATGGGAAAAGTCCTTTTAATGTTGTGGGTTGTTTTTGTTTTTTTTTACTGTGTTTTTATTGTAAACCATGTCTGTGATGCATTTTCTTTACAGGAAAATAAAATTTGAATCAAATTGACTTGAAATGTTTCGTTTCAGAGGCCTGTCAATGTCGGAAGCTAAATGTTTATTACTCGATTTTTACAATAAGGAGGCAAGTTGAACAGACCTTTCCAGGCAAGGTCTATTCAGATCATATTTCCTAATTATCCTGACATACTTCAGACTACTTGGTGCCAATCAGAAGTCGAGAGTGTTCAGGGCATGAAAAAGGAGGGAAAAGAAGCATGCCGGATAATGCTCACCTCCTTAACCAAAGGTTTATTCTCAGCCACCGTTGCCTTGGTGAGCGGGCCCCGTGCTGCGAGCAAAAGCGCGCAGCATTATCAGTTCACCAGGCTTTGAGAAGCTGCAGCATCACACAGAGCTCAATGGGCTCCCCTCTCAGTGTACAGATGGCTGTGACGGGGCCCTGGTGGAAATAACACTAAATAAAATTCTCTGAAAATTCTCTCTTAGGATGTGACAAAAGAAAGTGGGGCTACCTTGCCACCTGCAACGTCTGGCACCTCTCTCTCTTCTCTGCCAATTAAAAGGCTGGGAAAAAAAATAGCCAAGCCTCCAGGCTTAGTTTTGCATAATAACATTTGCATAAAATGAGACCATCTGTTTTGAAACCTTTAATTTTTTGACTGTGACTTTAATGTGTTAATGCTGTAAGCTCTGATTTGCTACGCCGCTGATTTCCTTGTGGGCAAGGCTACTGACAAAATACGAAAGAGGTCTAGATCCCTATTAAATACAACACAGCCAAAGCCACGACTCAGTATGCAACAGCGTGACAGTTTGGCATATAATCCTAATAAGACACTGACCTGATTACGTATATGCAAATTCTGTTAGTCAATATTGGCTTACAGAGATGACATGCAAGTCAAGGTACGAGTTTTTTTAATTGGCCGCAGTGTTTTAATCTACAGTGTGTTTAAATTACACTTTTCTTAGCGTAGGCTACAGTTGCTCTGGCATCAGATGAAACCATTGTGAACTAAGATCTTTGACAGTGTGATCCAAGCCCAGTGAAACATGAAACAGTCGGATCAACCAGAATATCTAACTGAGTTAATTTATAATTCAAACCCAAAGTAAGATTGCGTGGTTACATCAGAGGAGAAAAAACCCCAAAACGTATTACTGAAACTCTCTGCCAGATCTTTTACTAATGTTACCCTTTTGTGTTATATGATCAGTAATTCTGAAATCCACTAAATGTACAATAATTCAATACAAATTACTCGTGGGGAAATTGTTCTTTGATGCGGTAATTCTAAACTTTTCATTGGTATTGTTTGGAACCCTAGCACGCAAGCTAAAAGCTTACTGGTAAAAAGCCATGGCATGAAAGTCAGATCCATCTACACATAAAATATGGACGTAACCTCTGCATAACTTATGCAAATAAATTTTGTATTAAGCCCCAATTTTAGCTAATTGAACCTACCATCTCATTTACACAGTGAATTAGCTTAATTAAGTCCCCAGGTCTACTTTATGATCTAAACATGACTACTTCTGTTTTTAAAATCAATCAAGATGCAAAACCTGAGACTTGTAGTAGTCCATAAATGAATGAGTTATGTAATGGTGGCTTAAGTCCATCTTTTATGTACAGTCAATGTACACAAATGTTCGAGCACTTGTGAGTCAAATGATAACACAAAACATTGGCCCAAAGTTAGAATTGACAAAAGTTTCCCATGATATACAATATGTTACGGTCCTGGCCGTACCGGGTTGTGATTGGCTGGATAGTGTGGGTGTGTCTGTGCCTCTAAATTGTTTGCAGGTACTTCCTGGTCGGAGCTGGCGTGCTGATTGGTCCGTGGGGTGGAGAACCAGTTTTAAAAACCCTCTCCAACAGACGGGCGGCGGCGTTCAACTGACAGCAGCAGCAGCAGACCCGACCTTAGCCCCCAAACTCTGCGTTCGTCGTCTATGTGGTTTCAAGGACCGCTGACTTTTGTAAATAGATTTGTACATAGTTGGAAGCAGAAGGGGTGAACTGCCATGTTATTTTATTACGTTTTCTCCTGTTTATTTTGTTAGGGGTCAGCACTGTGTCTTTTGTTTGTTTCTTTTCACGTAGGGTTTGGTAAGTATTCTTGTGGGACTAGATTGTTGTGTTTATTGTATTGGCCTGGGTTCACCCTGGAGTGAGAAGCTTCCCGTGGTGAAATAAACACACCTTAATTTGTATTTCAGCTCCTGAGTTTAGTTTTTGGGGACCAGGGCGGGGTCATTTCCTCCCATATTTTATGTGCGTCCTGTAGCCCAGACCGGGACGTAACACCTGTTCCTTTTAAAGCGCTGCGCAGTCCTGAGCTTATAAAACAAAGTGCAGAAGAGACGTCCACGTCTGTATTGGAGTTTAAGGATTGGCTGCTGTGTGGATTTGTGGTGTTTGCACTGTGGACAGTATATCTGTTGGTCTGTGTGGTTGTCAGAAATAGAAATGTGTATCCCGGCTTTGACTTAGTCATGTTTGAGGAAAACCTGCTCTGATCTGCCACATAAGGATAATAATGGCGACAATGATAAGAATACAATATTATTATTATTATTATTTATTATTATATGATATTAAAATGATGACTCTTTCAAGTTACTAAATAATCAAGATCATTTTGCAAGGATATTTATTTTAAACATGGCTTGTAAATTAAAAAGCTTTTTTTCTGCTTCAATCTACTTTATTTATTATAATACTAAACATTTTCTACCATCATATAATTGGTCTGGGATTATGTTCCAAGTTGTAGAAAGAATTTGGTTACGACACATTTCTCTCACTCTGATCAAAATTCAAAGGAATGCAAAGTCATCACAGTATAACACAGTCAAACTTCAAGGATATTAATTTGTTTATTTAGGAAGCTTAAACTATGTGAATCCATTTCACCTGCTTTGGTGCAAATCAAAGCGACAGTAGGTGCACTGGAGTGGCAGTAACAGATAACATCCAAAAATGTACTATAATGCTGCAAGTAACATGGTCTTAAGAAATTGTCGAGCAGGTGATGGTCACAGATTATTTATTTCTTCTCGTTATTGCTTTTTCCTAGTGTCCTTGTCACGAATAGCGTGAGTCAACCTCTGCTTATTCTCCTGATGAGACGGTGGACGTGTCCTGGGGATGTCTTCCCAGACCTGTATCGGGACCTCGATGAGCTGGGCAGTATGTGGCATTAATATCCCAGAAAGTCTCTGGATTTGGGCCCAGATAACGTGAGGGCCAGCCAGTGGGATCAATGCCTCTGTCATCCTGGGACTGCTTCTCGCCATTCACGGCCAAGCATTATCCCACACCAGGATGAACCCAGGCTCCACCTCGCCACTTTAAGATCTGACATGGGTGTGAGGATTTCATCCCGGCACCTAATAGCAGTCAGGTTATTGTTGGCTACCATGTGGAAGACTCTGCAACCCTCCAGGAATATGCCTTCCCAGACCACCATGAACCCACTGCCAAACTATCAAGCAGGCACTATAACCATCACAATGGTGTCTGCACGCTCTGTCACATGCTCTGTTCTCACCTATACAGGGAATGGGGCTTAGTGGTGGACCTGCCAGTAGAGCTGCGTGATGCCGGGCTGTGTGCACAGGTTCTACAAAAGGACGTCAGGACCTCTTGCCACTCTCATGGAGTCTTTTTCTGACTAAAATTTCAGGACCTTGCATGAGTAGCCTGCTGGATAACATTTGACAGGGCTCTGGCAGTGTTCCTCCCATTCCTCCTCAGCCCTGCTGCTGGGATGACACCTTTCTTTGGCTCTGTCCTGCTCCTTGTATCTCCTCCACACTGTTGGCTATGCTAGGAGAAACAACAAACCTTTTCATGGTACTTATGAATGTGTCATGGAGGAGCTGGATTGCCTGTGTCAACCTGAATGGGTTGCTGGTACCACCTCATGCTCCTAGCAGTGACAAAGTGTACCTATCAGTTTTAATTGTACCAAAGCATGTGACATGGGTTTATAGTAGATAAATGGAAAGAGTGATATTCCTGAATTATAACTAATAAATGTTAGCGCAAGCAGTGTACAATTTAAGATTAAACCTGTCTGGAAAGAACACCATGTCAGGGTCACTTCTGTTAGGCCAGGGGTAGGTGGTTATATTTAAAATGTCTGAGTTAGATTAGTTGACTCATATTTAGAACTGAAATATTTCAGTGTACTTTATACAATTACACATAGCTCACTCTTAAATATTCAAAAATTCATAATGTAATATATATATCAAGTTTTTTTTGTTTGTTTTAAAAAACTAAAAGTGCTAAATATGTACTATAGAAATAATAACATGATTAGTTGTTACATATTGGTTACAGTTACATGTTGCAGGGCTGTCACAATAATAATAATATTATATGAAATATTTTCTTGCCCACGCACCAGATATTTACTTTTATCCAAGTTTGGGATTTATAAATGTTGACTGTTGCATCAGGAAGGGCATCTAGCATCAGGTCAGATTTATTGCGGCGCGGTTTAACAACAACTGCCTCTGGTGGGTTTATAAAAATTTAAAATGCACTAAAACATGAGTTTTTCCAATGGTGATAAATTTTGCTTGCGCAGAATGATAAAGAAATGACTATATAATCTCTGTTTGGTAAGTTGTCAATCATATATTACCCCCCCCCTGC
>VVHJ01016149.1:3619-16698 GCA_015107715.1 Tylochromis polylepis
GCAGAATCACTTCAGAAGGGGATCACTTATATCAGCCAGAAAAAACAGGATGAATGATTACAGTTTGCAAAATTTGTTTCAGTGTTTATATGGACATGAGTATTTAGAATTTGTGGGGAAAAATGGGAACCTATCTTTCAAGGTTTTGAGTGTCCAACTGCTTTAATATCAACTTATATTTTTAGCCCCAAGTGTTAAGGGCTAAGGGAAATGAAGAGCAAGAAGCAGTCCAAAACCAACTACTCACATCTCTGTTGTTTTTTTTTTGCTTTTCTTTTCTTTTCTTTGTTTTCTTTTCTTTTTTCATCCAGACATCTAAGTCTATGTTACAAATATTTTCCAAGTTGCCCCACCTTGAGTTATGCCACAGGACACCAAATCTACTATCCAATGTCAAAGTCTACCTAGTATTTGGGTTGACTTTTCCTTTAACAAGGTAAGTGGAGTGAGACAGCTGTCACCTGTCATTACAGCAGACTGGCGGAGATATGTCAGATATGCCATTTAAACAGAACTACTCAAAGATGTGGGGTAAAGTGAGTGATGGTTGAAAGTCACAGTCTGTGACCTGAGAAAGCTCCTACTAAACATCAGCACATGACCTTGCTTGGGAGGCTCGAATTCTTTCAGCCTTAAGCCGATACTATTCCCAGCACAACCCAGACAAAATGGACCGAGTTCACACACACAAAACTACACAAAGCCACATGCACCGACATTTCATACAGCAAATTTTAGGAGTTACGGGAACTCTGCACACACTGTACTAAATCACTTTTTTCATTTAGTGTGAACTATCAGCATCTTTTTTTTTTTGTTTTTGCTCCCGATATCAATAAGATATTTGGGAAATCACGTCATAAGTTTTGGTTATCTGAGTTGGAGGAGCCAAAATGAAAAGTGATCCCTAACATAGCCAGCACATCAATATTTCCACATCACAGAGTTTCATAAACAGAGTGAGGACAGGTTTACATACATTACAGTCCCAGTTCCACTCCATATCTTTCTTGGCTAATAAAACAAAAACAAGTATTTGCCGAGCCAGTGCATTATAACCTGTTGCATTAATCCCACAGCACGACTAAACGTTAAGCACTGTCAGTGTCGATGGCTCTATCAGCGCTTATTTAATGGGTACAGGGTGTTTTTAGCAGTAAATATCATGAAACTATGAGTCGCTATGTCAGAACAAATACGTGGAGCCAAACCTGTCACTTTCTACGATGCTTATTTATGATCTGCTGTATCTCCCTTTAAGTTTCCCTGGCAGGGCTTCCCACATTGTCGTACAGAGTGCTCCAAAAGGTTTTTAAAGGTTCAAGATGGCTGCAAAAGGAGTATCTGCGTTTATAGTTCAAAGAGTCTGTGGAATCATAACTGGCTCAGATAACTGTTTATCACCTTAATGTGTTTGTTTCTGGCCTCTGTCTCCTGCCAGGTGCCCCTATAGTCTGTTTCACTCCCTCCCTCTATCTGTCTTACCAACACTTACCCCACTGCACATCTTTTTACTCCACTCTCAGGCTGCAAAGTTACAGTATTCCTGACCAAAACCGTCTCCCTCGCCTTTTTCCCTTCAAACTTTGCTCCTTTTTCCAACATTGTCCTCTCTGGCTGTGAAACCCCATCATTTAACAACTGCACCTATACACACAAACACAATTTTCAACTAAAACCACTCCCCTGCTGATATTCATATTTAATACTGGTATCATTCTAGATAGGAAGTAGTATCATATAAATTGTGATTAATGTGTTATTTTGATCTCTATCAAAACTATATTATTATTACTAAATGTGCACAGAATTAGGAGCTTGAAAAATCATCTTTTTTTTTATTACATGTTCCTTCACTTTTTGCCTTCACACACTGACACAGAGGTCATGCTGTGGAGATTGCTAGCAGACCACCAGGCTTTGAGAAAGCCTCCTTGTTTATCCCCAGCATATATCCTGTGTGTCTGTAGTGTCCTGGGGCTATACTGACCCCAGGAACAGAGTCATGATTGGGTCTTGCTGAGACTGGACTTAACCTAGTATTAAGTATTACAGTGCAGCTGTGCTAGCACAAAGGCACTCAGTCCACTTGACATCAACCTCGACTTTGTCACTCTGGTTTAAACTTGTTTATCCACTTTTTCCATTTGAAAGTTCACAAGTAAAGCAGGCAAAACCATAATTCATGAGAAAAATGCACGCACCTATTACACAGAGAGTAAACCACCAAACAAAATCAGTTAAGCACTCGTCCATGTGGGAAAAAATGAACACATTTTCATCACTAGATGAAAAGGTCCTAACAGTCGTTCAACACAAATCACATCCATGTGAACTTGTCTGCCTCAAATACCTCTAGCTCCTGAATAGACATTATGATCAGACTTTGTTTACACACACACACAGCTGCTGATTTATGTACACAGACACACACAAACACAGATCTACATGCAGGTGCAGATACACAGCCGTCCATTAAGGTAAGCCTGGTATTCCCTAACAGCAGATTGTGATCTCAGGGATCATATTTATTCGCTGATTTCAGTGATCCTAAGTAGATCTGAGATGACCAAACTGACCAAACAATTTTAAATCCAAATCCTCATTTCTTTTGTCTCTCTGCCACACATCTACACACAGATTTTAGAATTCGGTGGAAGTGCAGATGTTCAAAACCTTTTTGCTTTGTCACAGATGAAGAGTAGTAATCCACCGTTTGTTATTCATGCATGCTCCACCAGGTGGGAATTTATAAAATATTTAGTGTGTAAGTGTAGGTTTGGTCAAGCATCTTCTGTCAAGTCCGACTTAGTCTTATCTTTTGTCTTCTGTCTGGTGTAATAGGAGGGCAAATCAGTTAAGAGTGGAAACTGGACTGAACTGTGGGCCATAAAGAACATATGGAGAAACAGTGACTCTATGGGCAGTTAAAGAGAGGAAGCAACTAGTTGGGTCAGGAGTGAAAACTGATGGGTCAGTGGAGTTGATGTCATCTTGAGAAGACATCAAGAGGAGGGTGGAGTGTTAGCAGCACCCTTGAAGACTACTTAAATAAACCCAGCATTATTTCTGTACTGTGTGTTATCACAAATGCAAATAAGAAAAAGAAGTGATAATGATAGAAGGGAAATAGCACACTGATATTGCTTTATGTGCAGAGTAGGGCTTTCACTGATTCTCTTCCTTCTTTTGCATCTTACAGGAAAAGGTCTTGACACCAGCCCACTCTCTGTCTCCTATATAGAAATTTTCCTACCTTATAAAATACGATAATTACCACATAAAGTCATACATGTTTTTTTCTGGTTGCATTTGAGTGGGTTGAACCTAAAAATGCAACTGTTCCACACATAAAAACACACACGCACCCATGCATAGTTACTGATTACTGATGCAGCTGTAGCTACATATCCCTAATTTAAGGTAAACCTGTGTGTGTCTTCCATTTTACAAAGACTAAAAGAAACAAAGTATACCCATTAAACTCTAGACTTGTTTCTGTAAACTGCACGTATTTTCAATTTAGTGGCTCCAACCTTTGCAGTAACCTCGGTGCCACCATGTACCTACAGCCATCCCACCATCCTCCTTCCCAGACCTCTACACCAAGCTCTCTACCTCCCTCTTACACCAGCATGAGAGAGCACTACAACTAGACTTGCATCCACTTTGGTTTTTTTGCAAATGGGGGTGAGAGGCTGTTACCGTGTCAGTCGGCATGGCCCCTTATCAGACCATCAGGCTACCCTCAGATTCTCTTTCCAGATGGAGGTGAGATTGGGCTTCAGAGGCCCAGACCCCCGCAAACACTGAGATCATGGAGGCCTCTCCTGATCTCCTACCTGATGGAGATTCTTTAATGTGGGCTCAGGTTTCACTTGTCTCCCCTGCCTGGCTGGGCCTGCGCTGCTTTCAAGATGCAGGCATGTTCAGGCCTCTTAGGCCCTGGTTCTGATGGCCCGCCACTGCTCCATGTCAAGGTCAAGCTCCAGGTCAAGGTGTTGTTATGAGATGCAAGTAGCTTTCGCGCACTAGTCTCTGTATGAAAAGCAGGTACAGTAGTGGGTTGCATACACAGAGTTTGACAACCATGCAGCTGGCCCACAGTAGAACTCTCCACATTTCTCACACTAACATAAACACTGCCACTCACACTGTGCTTGGAGAGAAGGAGAGGGAAGGAGGATAAGGGAAAAAGCTCAGAGATTAGTTAGAGATCAAAAAGACTAGGAGCTGAGAGATAGAATCCCATCCAGTTTTTAGTGATGTTGCGCAAACCTGTTTTTTGAACTTGCATGAACATAATGCACTTTTATGAACATAGTTTCTTTTTTACCGTGGGGCTTTTTAAATGATTGATGAATATCTTAGCAAGTCCCACCGGGAACCCTTTTGCAGCATGTACTGTTTTTTTTTTTAATGCAAGAATGCCTACATACTTGTGTCTGTGTATGTGAATATGTCAAAACAACCTCCACATTAGGAATAGCTACTGCAGATTCTACCCGTATCATTAGTACACTGGCACACCTTGGCTGGACCCGGGGAACTCACCACCATTCCACAGAGAGCCTTCCATCATTCCTTACCGGATTAGAGACAAAAAAAATAAAGGGAGTGAGAGAGAGAGAGTTGGAGAGGAGTACTGCTCTTTTACATTCTGAAGCTGGCATAGTTTTAACTGTAATTTCTGCTGAAATAATGGAAGTTTTGAAATTGGTACTATGTTTTTGCTTTCGCTCTCTCTCTCTCTCTCTCTCTCTCCCCCTTTGCCTCTGCTTATTTTAAACCTGATGTCAATTTGAAAAGACGCAAGCAGCCGATGCAAGTGAAGCGGTGTTTGAGCAAGGGGAAAGTTCAGAAAAAGCATATGTGAGGCATACACAGTGTCCGACTCACTTACAGACGCATGCTGCCTCTCCATGGGAGTTTAATGAGTTTGATACATGAGATATATTTTTTTCAACAACAGTCAACTCCACCTAGTGGTGTTTGTACTGAACAGATTTCTGGCTGCAGTGAGGAATGGACTGTTATGAAGGAAACAGTACACCAGCAATTGTTTATCTGCACTGAGTCACTTTGCCCTGAGATTGCCGGGGAAGGGAGGATCGATACTAAGGTTGTGGATATGACTCCCACAAAAGCTACAAACTGCGGAGACAGCATTGCCTCTGAGATCTGGCTGAGTGCCTTTGTGGCACAAGCTGTCCATTGCTACAGAGACTGTGTTAGTGGGTCTCCTCCGCACCTCTTGGCCTGGCATCTGTGGGGCTCGCTCACACTTGCTTTCACCCAGCATGTGTTTGCTCAGATGAAGGAAATTATGTAATTAGCCTGTGAGGGATTGTTTTCTTTTACTTTTTACCCCCCCTCTCTCTCTCACTCACTCCCTGCATTTACCCTTCTGTCTCTCTTTCCCTCCATCTTCTTCTTTTTTTTTGCACTCACCCTGTCTCTTAGTCCTGTGACAGCAGGAGATGGTTCCAATTTAACCCAAGCCACACCCTAGCTCACCTCCTTCGTTAATTGCCAGAGACCATCAGTGGAAGAAAATGAACACTTGTCATGCAGATCCATCTAAGCTGTTGAAGAGCAGCTTTGTTAAACATCAAAGCGAGAGTCTGAGAGGTGTAATAGGGAGTGGATGTAGAAGCTTTGGATGTGTGGGGGATTGTGTCTGGCTGAGTTAGACTGGGATGTGTGCTGGGAGATGGGTTCAGGGGTACACACAGGCAGTATCGGGGGAGGGAAACCTGGCATTTTGCTCTCTAATTCCAGCCGGCCTGGAGGCCTGGAGCGCTAAGAAGGGCCTCACTGTTGCTCTCTGGATCAGCCAGGTATTGCTTACATAAAAAGCAAGTGAAAACAGCTGTAGGGATAATTAGCTTGATTCTCCATTACATGCCATGAGGGCCAATAACTAAAAAATGGAGTTTTGTTTGGGTTAGAGCTGCAGCCCCAACCAGGAGGAAGTTGTAAAAGTCAGGCAGAGAAAAGAAAGAAAGAGAGGGGGGGAGGAAGGAGAAATTGAGAGAAGAAGGAGCAAGCTCTTGAAGCAATTGTTGAGAGGAGATACTTTCTCTTCCTGATGTAGACCACATTTAAAGGGTTTTAAAAGGCTACAATTTTAGGACGATGGGATGGGCATGTGATCTCGATTTTTTTTCTTTTTTAATGCTTTTAGTTCACAGTATTGTGTGATGTCAGATTAGTGCTTTCAGACTGACCCACTTTAAATTTCACTCTTTGCATACCACCTTAAGCAGTTCCTTGGAACTAACCTTTCTTTCTTTCTTTCTTTTTTTTGTTTTTGTTTGGGTTTTTTTTTACCATCATGGAGCATATGTAGTCACCACTAGTGTAAGGCTCTGGAGTTACGGTATGATATGAATAGTCACATACTACGTCTGGATTTACAGGGGTCCTCAAAAAAAAAAAGAACTCATGACTATTAAGACAGAACAGGAAGAAAATCCCCACCATCTGTAGTTGTCACTCCTCTCTATGCCTGTATTTCACCCTAAATATCTTCATCATCATACAACCAAATGACTTGCTTTATGTCTCCCCTCTTGGTAGACTGAACTGGGGGGTGTCTTTGTACTGGTAATTGAATTTGGTGTGTTTCTCTTTTTTCTTTAGGAGTGATAGAACACCAACCACAGGGGTAATTCCAAGTGAAAGAGCAGCACTCTAACACTGGTGGTCCCAAAACTCTGCATGGATCCATTTAACAACAAGTTTATATAAGTAGCACTTAAAGACAAGAAGGGCTTCAGCCGCTTGCATTCAGACTCTAAGATTTTATATCCAATCCTCATGACAGACTAGTAGATAACAAAGCAAAATATCCACTTCCTGAATCATTTCTACACAATGTTTCTATAAAAACATTGGTCACAAAATGAGGTACAAGGCAGTGTATTTAGTCATTCATTCATTTATTTATTTACTTACCTCCTTAACCTGAAATAGACATCAGATGTTGCTAATTTTGGTACTAATCATTTACACACACATACCCCATCGTCAAGCAAGCCACAAGTGGAGGGGTAGGAAGCAGGATGAAAGTTACATAGGGATAAGATAGGAATGGCTGTTTGGAGTTTGAGACGTTTCCAGTTAAAAGTATAAAGCAAATTTGTGTTTGGTATTAGTACTTCCATTTTTTTCCCCTCCTAGTAAAAAGTGGCACAATTTAATAATGGAAGGGTATCGGATGCGTTGGATGAGTGTCAGTTGTTAACGTTTCGGTTATCAGTAGTCACACTTTGAAGATTCGGGTCTGTGTTTGCATATTATTCTGCAATATATCACATTCCAACACTTTTACACTTTTGCCAACACTTTTGCCAGACCGTTACACATAACCGCTTTCTCTTCCTCCACATGTCTTTGCCACTTTCTGGCAAACATCAAGTTCTCAGCTCATCCTCCTTTTTTTTTCTTCCTTTTTTTTGCATTACTGCATAAGGAAATATCTGCAAGTTATTTCTGTTACACATCATTCACGCACTGGAAGAATATCCACTGGAACAAGTAATTTAAGGGGCATAAAAAGTCATGAGAGCAACTATAGACACAGTGACAGTTATTACCTCACTAAGTTGAAATGCAGTGAACACGAAGGTGACTTTTCTTGTGGTGGATTTAGCTGTAAAAAAAAACTTTGGACAGTGACCTTTTGGCTGAAAAGGCTTTAAGAACCCTGTCAGAGCCGTCTGAGCTCACTCAATTATCCAACGCGTGGCCCTGTCTGACATAATATGCTTTGCTTTATCACATTTGTAAAGCTGAAAAAAAAGAAAAGAAGAAATTGTGACCACAAAGGCAACACTTCAAATAAGGAACAAAAAGTTTCATATGATTTTAACACTCTGTCACAACATGTTGACATGTTAAATAATCACAGGTCGATAAGCATACACACATTCATGACCACATAGCAACACACTTCCTCATTAACAACATGAACGCAGGCGTCACATGTGAGTTTGTGTAGTGAATGCGTCTGTTGTCTGGAGGTAGTGAGGTGCTGACAGAGAAGAAAGAGGAGCAGTCTTCAAACACATCCACAGGCAGGTCGTGCTCCCCATTATGCCCTGCCGGGGGCCATATTTGTTGATTCTTGGGCCTCCAAATCATTAATTTAAGTGCAGTCAGCGGCGAAGAAACCTGAGAATTGCCTCTAACGCACCTAGGCAAATTCACACACACACGTGCATATATATGTGCGCGTATTTATTTGGTAAAACTTACATCCAAGAACAGTTACATGTACACATGCTCACATACACACCCTGCATTGCATAACAAATGATTTCACTTTAATTGCTATTCCTGTTTATTTACTTCTGGCTGTAATGGATGGTCCTTTTTTTTCTTTTCTTTTTTTTTTGCTGAGCAGCCAATCAAAGCGAAGCAGAAAAAGTGTGAGCTGCCCAGCAAATCTGGAACAATTACTTGTAATTTGACATTTCTCTTTATACGCAGCTTACACTAACCCAGGATGCGACAGTTAAGTACTATTAATTGTATGTAACTCGAGCGTTTTGGGATCTTTATGTATTTACCTGTGTATATATCTAAGTTTGTCTTGAAGTTCTTTCACTATGCCCTCCCTGATGACTGATGATAATGTCTTCAGTGATTGGTAGTTATTTTCGGGCCTGTTTGCTCAGCCAATGAGGCGCCCCCAGTGTACCAGACATACATCATTGTTTCGCAGCCCTCAGGAAAGAAGTGAGTTGTTACTGACTGCTGTGCGGCCTGAGCAACAGACACATTCCAATAGGGTTTTTTTTTCTTTTTATTAATGAGCACTTGATGTTTGAGCTGCTGCCAACTGCATTTAGAGAATTCTTAAGGAGCTCTGGAGACTTGCCAGACAGTTACAGGAAGAAAATGGTCAAGCTATAGCATAAAAAACACAAAATGTCCACACTGGATTTTATTGTCTGATGTCTGTTTGTCCAGCAATGTAATTCTGTGATGTAACCTCTTTGGAGATCACTGTGGAAATTAAAAACAACCTAACATCACTGGCTAGAAAATGCATTTTCACACACCTATGTGACATATAAAGTTTAGCATTTTGTTTTTTGCTTTTGTTTGTTTTATTCTTTGTGTTTGACATGTTTTACTCACCTTGTTCTCAATGTTTCTTCTCACAGCTCGTGGAATCAGATACCAGGCTTCAGCTACAAGAATGCAGATACACCAGCCCATATATCCGCCACCATCGTGACCACCAGACCTCATTAAACACAGACATAAATGCACACTCCAGCACCCACCGTTACACTTGGATTCTGGTTAAGTTTTTAAATGGACAGAAATTAGTTATTCTAGCAACTGGCATGCAGTGGCCCACAGAAGACCTGGGAACACCGTGTGTGAATGCACCTCGTCAGAACATCTGGCATCAGTGTGGCAAGCAGTCCACTGCCTTCATTTCTCCATATTTCTTCAGTTGGAAGCTGGATTTTTTTTACAGTACCGTGGTGCTACAGAGTCCTGGCTTCTCATCAACCGTCCCCCAAACAACTGTTGACTATGAGTGCGGCCGAGCTGAGCCAGTGGAACTGGCAGTAAACTCATGCCAGCTCTAGACTCTTTTATGGTAGCATGAAAAAGTATTCATGTTTGCAGCTAAATATCAGACTTATGTAAATATGACAACTGTAATATGACCTTGTAATCCATAATCCACAAAGACCTTCTCAATGTATTGTGCCAAAGGGGACATATAAATGATTGAAATGACACTGCTGCAACTGAGTGCTTTGTAAAACCACTCCAGTTGCTTACGTGCCCGTCTCCCATTTCCTGCAGAGAGATCACCAAGAAAAGTTTGATGATTAGCTTCCTTCTTTTCCAAAAATAGTGTCCTTAGTTAACAGGGAGGGAAACACAGCTGACCTCAAAGCAGCCAACTTACTATAAGAAAAGTCTGTATACATTTCTCCTTGTGTTTGTCTTGCCTCCCCTTCATTGTTTAATGAACCACTTTCATGTTCTGTTTGATTTTCTACAGCTAAAACTATTTGAGTGCCACTCTTCTTCTTCTTCTTTTTTTAAAATATCACAGGGTCATGTGACTTATTATTCTGATTCCAACGAGTGATGTATTATGTTACTGTCTACTGATCTGTGAATCTGAGTGACTAATTTGATTATAATGAAGTGTCTTGCATTAATACTTTTTTTTTTTTTTTACTGTACTGGAGCTTGACCTGATGTGATGACAATATACAGTTGCAGTTTAATTTAGCAGCATAGCAGTGTTTTCATTTGGTTGTTACCTAATATGTACAGTTTTTGTAGTGTGTGTGTGTGCGTGTGTGGTTTTGTGCTACGCTGTCTTGGTTGTGATGTCTATGAAAGTTTGGGGGTAACAGTAGTCGCCCTTGACTTCTTCCACAGTGGTTTGCAGTGATCAGCCTGTTTCTGTTGTTTGAATAAAATGTTGCTTTCACAAGAACTGTGCAAACTGCATGTGCTTTATCAGCGAGACAACAGCATGAGCACTAATGCTGGGATTATTGATAAATATGAGTGCAAGAACGAGTATTTTTCACAAGTTTAAAGTTTCCCCGCCACTAATGGCATCTACAACAATAGCCTCTTGCACTGCCCAAGAAAGAATTTTTTTTCCTTTTTTCCCCCAGTTTTCATGGTCTACCAATTCTCTCTCTCCTTCTCCCTCATAAACTCAGCCAGATGTTGCCCAGTTTTTTGTTTTTTGTTTTTTATCCTAGGGGGACTTGTGGGGAGGTAGGGGTAGCGAGGCATGGTGGTGCTGGGTGGTGGTGGTGGTGGTGCTGGGTGGCTGAGGATGTTTTAAAGTGTTCTCTGACACAGTCACAAGTCTCCAGCATTCACCATGGTAACGTTATGAGCCAAAAATCCCCAGGACTCAATGCTGTCACAGCTATTACAGTCCTGCACACTGTGTGAAAAAGCCAAAAACTCATCTGGCAAAGATAAGATGCTTACAAAAGCATTGTTGGTGAATTTAGTTGTAATATTAAGTCTCAATATATAATAAGATTTATCTTTCCGTTACACACATGGGATGTGGTTTTAAAACTTGATGACTACTGTTAGAGCAAATGTGGTTACTCTGGGACTGGAGTCTATAAGGACAGGTATGAAGTCCATCACTGCACAGAAAGGACTGCCAACCAGACGGTTCAAACCCACAACCTTCATCTATGAGGGAACAGTGGTAATCACTGCACCACCACGTATAAAAAATGTAAAAAAAAAAAAAATAGCTTTGCGTCACTTTATACTAAGTAGCTCATTTAAAAGAATGTACAGCTTACACTTGGATTTTGTCCAAGTGCTGTAAAAGAAACGTCACAAAAGAAAGCTAGCTGGGAGCCAAATCAGGCATTTTGTATCACATAATGTAAAGGAAAGGTAGCAGACCTGCGAGATTGATGGCGCTTAATTAAGGCAACTACATCAGTATAATCATCTCCGTTCCTCTATCAGTTAAAAGCAACTCTTTATTTTAGCCTACAGCCAGATATACAGGTGACTGTCTCCTTGCATTAATTTTAGCATTGTTTTACGTCTTTCACTGACTGTTATCCTATCTCTGTTTCCTCAAACCAAACCAGGTTCTGTCCATCGCAATTGAAAACTACACGTCTTTCACCCTTGAATGGCCTCATTGTGTACATACTGAGTAATCTACAGTGTGACGCATTAAAAGGATTGAACACTTTACCCTCAGACTGTACTCCATGAAAAATATCAAACTATAAGCTGACAGATTCCTGCAGCATGTTTTGAGATAATGTACCGTAAAATAATAATTATTATGCCTGGGAGCTATTTATAATGACTGTAATGCTTACGGGCTCTTAGGTGATGAGAGCAGCCTGTATAAGCACATGATATGGACCTGCTTGTCTTGATTTTACTGAGTGGTAACTCGATCTGCTGCCAGTGAAAATCCAAACTCTGCTCTGGTATGGATAGGGTAATAGCCTCGGGTGCTTTATAAGTTTGTTTTAGGTAATAGAGACGCTTGTTTTGTAACAGCCTGTTCCGCCCTTCTCTTTCTCTCTTTTCCCCCCTCGCTTCTCTTTCTCTCTCTCTCTTCAATTCCAACTACGTTGAAATTCCTTGGTTGTTGAAAGTTGGTGACTGGAAGAAGAAAAGAGGGATTTGAGGAGAAATGTGAGGCGCATGCGCCATGCGAAGGTTTTGCTCCGCGCATCAATGCAGCAATGTGCTAGTTTGAGAGAGGAGGCGACCGGGGAGCAGGTGAGAGAGAGAGAGAGAGCGAGAGAGTGGGGAAAAGAGGAAAGAGGGAGGGATAGTTTTCTGCACTTCAACACAGACGGTGTGGGAGGACGACGCACTTGGAGGTTCAGAAAAGCCGCTGTTGTTCACACGCTGTGCTCTTTTCCTCCCCCTGGCACCGTGCGCATTCGCCAAGCCGCACTGTTTGGAGATAGTCCGCGCGGAAAGTTTTTGGAGCATAAAGTCTGGAGCCGATCAATTAATGTTTTTATTTATTTATTTTTTCGGTGAGGCGGATGAATGACTTGCTTTTTTTTTTGAGAGTGGAGACTTTTTAATTCGAGTTGGGGAATTGTCTTGAGTCGTTTTTGGTTTTGGTTTTTTGCACAGAATGGAAGGTAAATTGACAAGTCGTTTGTGGCGAGGATTACCGTGTGGATCTTTCCGCAGGTAAAACGCGCCGTGGCTTGAGCGTGTGATCGGCTGGATATAATTGTCTTAACATTTTTACACGTTTTTTTTTTTCCTTCTCCTTCTTCTGGTATAGTTTAGCTGGATTCTGGGACAGTTTTCCACTTGGACAGACAAGTTTCATGCCGCTTTTAATTAGAAGCGAATCAACAGTTAGGTTTCCGCCAGTGGCTCTTTGGGTTGCCGTAGGTGGTTGTATTTGTTAATAGGTACCGCAAAGTCACGCACTGAATCGTGAAAGGAAAGGACTATTTCCCCACACTGTCACTAGATACTTTATCCATCCCGCTGCTTTCTACCAGACTTTTAAGCTGTTAAGCGCACGGAGCGCTTGCACTGATATT
>VVHJ01016149.1:32454-68208 GCA_015107715.1 Tylochromis polylepis
GCAGTACTGAAGCACACTGCAGGTAATCTTGCTTTATTGCTCACAGATGTGGAAACATATTCACCTTCATATGACAGTAACGGATTACAATATGTTATTCTGTATTAAATGACCACTTTACCAAATTATTATTTTTTCTTTATAAAAGAAATTTCAGTTGATTTTACAGAACTTTCATGAGAAAGGTGGTGGTATTTCACTCTGACATTTGATCTGCTGCTCTTATATATGTTGGACTCTGTGTTTCTGTATATCACTGCTCCACTCTCTCTTAGCTGAGGTTACATGCACTTTCACTGTCATTGCATCTTTGGGTTATGGCTTCCTCTCCGAGTATGTGCAGTACATTACACAATGAGACATGTTTACAAGCACGTCTAGGACAGACTTTTTTGTTTATGGTTTTGCATGGGATCTTCTCTTTCTTTCTTATATGTGTGTGTGTGTGTGTGTGTGCCTGCCCCACAGGGAGCTGAGTGCCAGGTCAGAGCCAGTAGCTGAGTGATTCTGTCAGCCTGCTAAGCCTTTGTGGATTACACTAAAGTGGGCCCCTGGGGTTACTCAGACATCAGCGCAGCTCTGCCCAGTTTTGGTCAAAGCATAGCACAGCAGTTATTGAGCTTCCTTTTCCATCTTCACGCTGTCTGTGTATTGATAACTTTACATTGACATCTAAGACTGTAGGGATCTGCTAAACACCCAAGAAAGATGTAAAACCGACTGCAAGATACCAAACATGAATGCAGGAATACTCTGGGTATTTTGAAGGTAGACATGGAGGCTACGAGATAAACATTCTCTGATACTGATCTACACAAGAAAAGTATCTTTCTTGCAAACATCTGGGGTGTTTGCAGTACAAAAAATACTCATGTAATAGAAGTGAATTTACTGACTTCACCCTTACTTTGAAGAGCTTCAATAGATTTATGAGTTTCACCTTAGATAGTAGGAGAAGTAGTTTATTTTAAAGGCAACAATGACAACGACAGAAAAAAAGCAACATATTGCTGCATTATGGAGTAAAAGTAGAGGAAATAACAAAGGAAGCACACAGACAATGACTGATGAACTACTGTTTCTGCAGATGAAGTCATTTTCTTTAATGCTCTTATTAATGAAGCATATCATAGAAGTGTTGAGTGTCAGATTTAAGAGGGACCCGGTGGGTCCTTGGCCACCAGCAGTAATCAATCAGAACCAATTTTACACACTCACCATACCACAACAAAAACCCACCCAAATTTTGACATGAAGATTAGAATGAGAAAGTTAATAATAAATAATTAACTTAATTAATCTCTCTATCAGGGACAAGGAGCTGATTCTGTTAAATGAGAAAAGGCAAATAAAATATAGATTATAAATGTTACAAAGTGCTGCAATCATAAAATACAGGTGTGCAGTCATGGATATACTTTAAAGCATACAGTCGGGGAAAACCTGATACGCCAAACTGACTGAAGCAGAGTGCCAAGGATTAAGTCTTGACTGAGGACGAGCATTTGCTTCCAAATTTGTGAAATCTATCTGAGAGCGACACAAACTTATTAATTTGCTGTGTTGAAAATAAGTACAGTAAATGGACCGTGTTATTACTGCAAATGAGAACGGAGGCCCAGTCGTGCCATTACGAAACAGAGAGAAACATGTTGCTGCCAGTTCATTTATTAAGGAACAGCGCTGCAAAAACTCCCCCGCACAGGTCACACAGGATGCACTTGCAAGAACTAGAATCGACACATGCACTCATCATAACTTTTACCATCACAGAAAAATGTTATAGACCGCAGAAAGACATATTTTCCAGCAGCTTTGGCCATCTCTTTCCTGATGACTGACACCTGGGCTAGTTAGTGCCCTCATTAAAAAGCACTTAATGAAATAAGGTGTTTAAACGGGGTTTTACACTGAGGTCTTTGTGGTTAATGAATCAACACAGCGCAGATGGAAAAATGGAATAGTTGGATATACAGGTAAAGTCTCACTAGATCCCATAAACCTAACACCTTTTAAAGGTGAATATCCTTCTGTAAGGGCCTGCTTCTGCTTGTGGAACATTCACATTTCCTATTGGCTCTGACTTTTCATAGAGGTGGAGGGGGAGCTTGGAAAGGTCACCTCAGTCCCACATATTGTGTGTCGTGTTTATTTGTCCGTTTTGGAAAGGACCAAAGCATTTCTAAAATGCTGCTGCTACATTTTAGCAGTAATTATTAAACTAATAAACACTGTAAGGGAGATTTTGAATTTTTCAAGTCTGATGAGAGTTTGTTTTTGAGATTAACTAAAGAGGAACTGACTTTATGAGAGATTAATTGTGCTCAGTGGATCCAGTAGCCTCTGTAGCCTCGCTGACCTCAGAGAAAGATGGATTGTAGTTCTCATCATCACCAACTGATTCTGTTTAACAAACTGACAGAGGGCGTAATGAGAAACATTCCTTTTGATATTCAGCTAAAAGGCTGAAAAAAAAAAAAGAAAAAAAAAGTTGGAGATAATAGAAGATAATAGAATAGACATAAGACAGAGAGGGACCAAAAGCAAAAGCAGCCAGAGATATGAAGTGATTCTGTTTTGGTAAAATGATTTCCTCCTTTAAATGTTTGAAGGTCAGACAGCGGTTAGCAAAACGTGCTTGTTCCAGTTAGATCAAAGCACCCCAGTTTTTCCTTCGAATTCATGTTGGATTGAATGTCAATCAACACATGCATCCTTATCAGTGTTTGTTGTTTCTGAAACACAAATGTTTTGTAAGTTGAGCAATACACTAACATAAGTATTGTGCAAGTCTTAGTTGGATTTTTGTACCGGTGATGTGGATGCGGGTGCCAGTGTGATGTTTCTGTTCACATGTACGTGCATCTATTTGTATGTTATGAAAGAGAGTGAGATGGAGAGGAGGGTTGATCTTGTATTAGTGCACTAGTTCAAAACAAGCTTTTTTCTTGATTCCCGTCAATGTAATCTATCTCTCATGCTCCCAGTGCCATTAAAGGCTATATTTCAGACTCCAGTGTGATGAAAATTGGAAAAATTATAGCTCAGCCTATGGAGTAATAAAAAAAAAAAGAAGTGTATTTATTGTGATGTTAATTAGATACACCTCTATAAAGTCTCCAAATCAAACAATTAAGCCCACTTAATCATATTAGAATACAAAATATTTCAAGCGTTAATTTAATTTATAACAAGGAGCATATGCAATGGAAACTTCAATGAAAAAAGATCTAAACTCCGGAGAGTGCACGTGTATGCATGTGTACACACATTCTGAATGCTTGTGGTAGCTCACTGACCCGCTCAGTGTGCTGTGTAACTCCTGTTCTGAGAGGCCACCCTTCTTCAGCCATTTGGTTATCCAACTCACATCAAAGCTGATGGAAGGCTGGCCCGTGGCCCAGTGCCATGACAGACTGGCGGGAAGCCCGGAACTCGAGCCCCTGGCTTGAGGCCTACAGGCCTGGGGCTGGAGGTTGACAGGGCCCAGCTATGAGGGGCTGATGAATGGGTTCTGGCACTCGGCTGGTGATGTGTGTGAGTTTGCGTGCATGCACACACACAATACTCAGGCTTTCAGGGAAAGGTTTTGATTGGCTGTAGTGTCAGGCAGAATGAGGCAGATCAGCTTTAGGTCTTCTTACACCCAGAAAGTTGGTTCCCTAGGGTCTCACACAAGCACAGACAAATGCAGAAATTTGTGCAAACACATACCACACAACAGTGCACATCATTATATGTGAGGTTCCCCTGAGCCCTTATTCTAGATGGAAGACATTATTCACCTCTGACACAGTGAATAATCATGTGCCTTTGAATCCAGAATGCTCATATACTTTGACTTGAATTCATATAGTCTGACTTAAGTTTAGAACTTGGAGACAGACCAGTTATCTCATTTATAGGAAATACATACCTCAGATTTACTTGGAATTGGAATCCATTTTCCACAGCTGCACAAATGCCAAAGTGGAAGCTAATTTCACAGCAAACAAGATGAAAACACAGCGGTAAATGGCACAGAAACCATGTTCGACATTTGAACTCAAAATTTAAAATGCATGTGACACAGTACATTATCCGCTAAAGCACACTGAGTTGAGGCACAAACTTGATGTGGCACTAATCCTATTCTCTTGTTGATTATTAATGTGTACATTTGTAATGCAAAGAAATATCAAGATGACACTTCTGGACTATGAAGAAAAGGACATAAGATAAAAAGAAAACACCTGAAATTGTTCCAGATTGGCTTAGAAAGTAAAATAACAAAAAACAAACTTACAGACAATAGAATAAGGAAATTCTTTCTGACTCAAAAGCTCAAATATACAACATGGAGAAAACATATTCAGCCCTGCAGTAAAACAGGGGAAATATCTGGTGCCAATATTTTCCTCACTGTCTCTTTTTTTTTTCCTCAGCCCCTCACTCTTACACTTTATGTACTTCACTGTCACACAATTTCTATATTTCTTCTCTCCCCCCTGGGTCTCCCAAACTTTCTTTTGGATATCAATGCGGAGAAATATGGCTTCCTGTTTATATAGAAGACGGCCAGAAATGAAAGTGAGAACGGTGCTCTGTCCACAAACAATACATGGCATTGGTTTCATCATGCACTTCTCCAGGATGAAAGTCTTGTGTGTGCACTCCTTTCATAAGCAGCTATATCAGGTACCACGGTGTTAAATCCGTCACCGTCTGTGTGTTTTTAGCACTCTGATTCCCATCCAGTCTCCAGCTTAGCTTTTAGCTCATCACTCGTCCTGTGGTTCCTAATGACTGTTGGAGCACTACAGCGTGCCGTCTGCCTAGGAAAACAAGCTAAGACTAACTAAGGCAGTGTGTTAACCTGATGCATAGTGCAGTCTGCCACCAGCCCCGAGGCTAGGTTAATGAGACATAATTAAATTATAAAGGTATCCTGCTGTGCCACTTCTTTTTATACTGCTTGGATGGGTCTGCATTAGATGGCAAGTGCCCAAAACACGCATTCTGGAAATTGTTTGAAATATAACTAAATTCAAAAACCATATTGAGGGGGGAGCACCTAAAATATACCAGGTGTTACAGACTGACCATACAAGAACCGAACTCGCTTCGGTACATTGTGCTGAAATGTCAAGCTGAAGACATCCTTTGCAATCAACAGGCTGTTTAGCAAGGTACACTCGATGAGGAGGGTGTCCGTAAGGCAACAAATACATAACTGCCAAGGAAAATTGTTTCCACTGCTATGTCCTGATCATGCTGTTCCACTCATTATGTCTCTCTCTCTCTCCCATGGCGCACCAGTAAAACCAGTCACCCATCCCAGCAACAGTCCAATGCAAGTCTGCAGACATGTTACAGACCTGCACAAATAACTCACTGTCTGCAGAAGATTTTTTTTTTCCCTCCTTAAAGTCTGAAATGAAGTTGAGTGGAAGTTTATTTGGGAGTGTAGAGCATTTTTGGGTCTTGTCCATTTCTATAATGTGTGGATAGTATTTCATTTCACTTCAATATTGGAGGAAAAGATACAAAAAAATGTTACCTATGAAGAGAGCGTTGGGTAGCCATGGAAAAGATGACACAAGCTGTACACGCAGCATTTATGAGAAGTTTTGCATTGCTCTGTGTGTGAGCACAAATGTCTTATTTTGTGTGCGTGCGTGTGCATGTGTGCTTAACCTATGGATGTGTATTTGTGTGAAAGCGAACATTCATGAATGTGTATGTTGGATCAGGCTGTTGAAGCTCTCTGTACACTGGCCCTTATAAGGTGCAGGTGTTTTCAGTCAGACCGTGGTTCCTAAGTCCTCACCCGAAGGGTTTTAAGAGACTGACATTCCTTTTAGACCTGTCCCCCTGCACTGTAGCTCGAGGGAGACTGTGTATTAACTTAACCTACTGCAGCCACCAGCTCACTGACTTCTTTTACTGTTTTGGCATGATTCTACAGAACTTTATTTCACAGCACAGCAAGCAGATATGCACATTTTCTGTGAATATACCTACAATCGTCATCAAATGTGTCTGCTGCCTCTGATGTAAAAGTCAGATGGCACAACATGTAATGTGTAATATTTCAGTCACATCATCTGCTGTTTCAACATTAGACTGAGAAAAGGAGTGATGACTGGAGAAATAGGTGAGGGAGGGTACAGAGACAGGAGGAGGACGTGGTTGTTTTCTGCATGATCGTAATATATGGTTGTTCCTCTGACCGCACTGGGCTTTAAGAGAGCACAAATCTCAGATACAAGCACGCACACACCCACACAAACACACTCTGAAGTAGCTACACAGACATGACTTCCATCTTTAAGCGTGGTTTCAGATGAGCCTATGATCCTGCTGCCTATCTAGTAGAGGCAAACCCACATCTATGAAGTAAGGTGAACTGACAAAGAAGGGGTGACACTACCAAGTTTTGAAAATACTGCTTGAAAATTGTGTGTTTAGCTTGCATTGTAGAGAGTGGTAATGCAGCACCATCAAATGAAAAAGAAGCATAAGCTTTCAGCGGTATCCCAGAGTAACATGAACTCGCCTCAAGGGATATGAGGAGACACAGCATCCTACAACTTGACTGTTTAAAACCCACAAACAGCAGAGAGCACAGATTACAGTGAACAGTGTTGGCTTAACAGACTAACAGTTGGGCTACATGTCACATTATACGCAGAACAATACATTGAGTCTGACAGGGCAAAATAAAGTTAAGCCACCCTGTAATTCTCAAATAAGCTTTAGAACACTGCAGGTATACTTTTTGATGGATATACACACACATCAAAGAGGATTTAGACATTTTGTCAATCTTTTTTGGATCTCGAAAAAAGATTGACAAAAGTTGTTGGCATTCCTGTGTGAAAACTGTGCACTTTCAGGTTTTCTGTTATAAAACTCAAAAATATGAGTGCACTGTTAACGTCCATGGCAACAGATTTGCAGTGTAAGATTTAGCCTGAAGCATAAACCTGTCTGTGGACGAAACTTTTTTCTTTTAAATGCTTTGGGAAACTCGGTCACGAAAGGGTCTTAAACCATTTATCTGCTAAGATAAGAATTATCTTTCCACGGGTGTAGATCACACTTAAAGAACTCTACATGTACTCTGTTTGCCTTACTAGCTCAGACATCCACTCCTGTGTCTAACAAATCAAGCTGTGTGAATGCCACGGTGCAGTGTGAGCTCAAGAACACAGAGCTATATTCAGTGCTCACATTTGTTTTATTGATAGAGACCTGAGGTGAAAATTCCATATTTCTTTTATTACATGTCGAATTGCTAAGAATGTGAGCTAAAACATCCCATATGCAGGCGGCTTTCATTTCTTTTTATATAAAGTGTTCTTGATTTATGAGCCCACAATGTCTTTTTCCTGCATGAAATAAATTATGGAGGTGAATTCCCCCCCAACACAAAAAAAAGGGGAAGCAGAGACTGAGAGGGAGACAGAGAGACAGCGAACCACAGGGAGTGCACAGAGAAAAGCAGTGGGGAAGTCCTCTATCGATCCAAAGTGACACCATCTGCCAAGTTTAAGGTGCATATCTGCCCTCCAGGTCCTTATAACAAGTTATGAATATGTGGTTGAAAAAAAAATGGCCTGCTCAGCTGTTTAACAGCTTTACTGTTTATCTTTCCTGTGCTTAGCTGGGAAATTAATAGGGAAAGTGGGTATTCATTTAACATTTACAAAAATAAACTCTGGTGAATTTTATCTAGGAACACGGTTCATGTTATGAAAACATTGCATTCTATGTGTTCAGCTGACACCCTCATCCACACCAGCTGAGTGCACCATTCAGTTTTGATTCTCTCTCACTGCGCGCTATTGGAAACCATTATGTTGTAAATGCTTTCGGATTTTTGGTTTGTATAAATATGTTTCAAAGGATATTTATACTTGATGTCCATTCTCATTAATTCAAAAATCATGGCTCTCTGCTCTGTGAGTTGGCAGAATCATGTTAATATTAAGAACTGTTTTAGCTAATAATATTTCCTATTACTAACCACATCAGGCAATAATTACACACACACGCAGTCAGTTTAGGAATAAGAACTCAGAAATGACCTACAAACTGATGTACCGACAATTTTGAAAGATTCTGGCATTAAATACACAGAGGACATCTGCATCCAACGACACATCATCAACCATCTTGCGTTCTGACTCCGATCAAGCTTCCTTAACCTTGATCTGGATATACCTTCTAAATCTGATTGAATCTTCCTTTGTACCAAGATGTTTTAATTTTGAGTGGTTAACACATTTGCGTGCCACATTAAAGATCCCCAGTTTGTTTCCAGGTGGGGACACATATGAGGAAGGGCGTCTGGTGTAAAAATCTGCCATAAGAAATATGCAGATCCATCTACTGCAGGGACCCCTGGTGAACAAAGGGATAGCTGAATGAAGCTTCTCAGGTTTTGCTTGGTATTTAGAGGTGGGTTTCATAGTTGTCAGCAATGATCAGTAAATAGCTGCATGAGACAAGACACATTCACTAACTGCCACAAGATATGTAGCTAGAAATGTACACACACACATGACTCAGTACCTGATTTAAATACCCAGTACTTTTGTAAATGCCACAGAAAAGAGACAGGGTTTTGGCAAGAGGTTCCCCAAGTCCAGCAAGAAAATACACCTAAAAATGTATGATCTCAGGGTGCAAAAAAAGAGAAACAAAAGAGCAATTGCAGATCTATACTTAAGCAATTTACATGTGCTTTCACCTTAAACTGACTTTTACCCAAGGGTGTAATTTACATTTAAACTGTAGAGGACACATCTGGGAAATACTCAATGCTCCAAAATAATTGTCTCATTCATGCTCATAATGCAATGCGCATACCCTGTAACCCCTCGGCACTCAACACAAATTAGTAGTATATAAACATAATGTCTAACTCACAGGGCTGGACTTATTGTAATTTGACATCCTGCCCTGAAATACGTATAGAGAAATTGGCAATACACTGTAATTCTGATTTACTCAGTGTGTTTAAATAGTGCTTTAAAAAAAGACCTTATCACTCACAATGAATTTATTCCATGAGTAAAAAAGGAATAAATATTCAACCTTAAACAGCATGCATGAGTAACTATGGCACTGAAATCTGTCAGCAGTTCCAGGTTGACAAATTTTCCCGCAATGCTTAATTTAAAAAAACATTTTTTTTTATGATGTTTCATTTGACCAAATACAGAGTTCAAGAGGAGACGCCTTAGCATATGAACAGAGACACCAAAGCTTTCCTTTATTCCAGCCACCCTTTGTTCATGCATGCACATTTAAAGCCCATCAGTGCATCCCATGCGCATGCACTCTGTATCAGGCAGAGTCAGTATATTTTTTGGGTGATATTTTCTTTTAACAGCTTAACATTTCACTGTTTCCTATCAAGTTGCATTTATGCGTTTATGCTTTCAAAGCAATGTAGACTCTCAGAAGTAGCAGAGAACTGGTGTTTTAATGTAGCAGGCATTTAGTGTTTGAAAACCACACACACTGTTTACACCAGGGAGACTGTTAAAAAAAAAGTATATAAACAGATGCTGGCCAAAATTACTCTTCTGACTCAGCTTGTTACCCTCACTCCATAAATACTTAGTTTATTAGGATCAGGCCCATTTCTTCTCCATCAGTACAATCACAAGGCATTTGGCTGGTGAGCCAGGGCTGGGCTGGTTTGAATGTTCTGCAATTATTTTCTCAGATAAACAGCTCCAGGACTCAGAGCTGACTGGGAGGCACTCCCATGCTGTGACATAACATATACCATTATTATTGTGTTTTCTATATCCTATAGTTTGTGCTTTTTTTTCATTCTGCAGGAAGAGTCCCCTCCCTTTCTACAAGCAATTCAGGCTTGGGAGCTGCATTTTCCTGGTTACTGGTCCGCGGTTACATGGTCCCCACCAACGTGCTGAGTGTTATATTGTTTGTTGTATCTCTGTGCTCTTTTTTTTCTGTCCTTGCTTTTCCTCACGTCTACATGGCCACTCACTTTGAATCTGGTTCTGTCTGAGGTTTCCTCCTGTTAAAAGTTTTTTCCCCCCTCTTTTGCCAAATGGTTTTTCATAGGGAATTATTGGATTTGTATCTATAATGTAAAATGTGTGTAAACAAAATCCAGTTGAAACTTAAAATAATGAGAGAAAAGGCTGAACAAAGCAAACTCTTTTTCATAATTTAGATTCCCCAAAGTAGCTACTTTTTGCTTTGACGACAACTTTACAGACTATTGGCAATTTCTTTATCTTTACCATCTTCACGGGGTGGTCACCTGGGATTGGTTTCAATTAACAGGTGTTGACCTAAACTTAACAGAGGTGAAATGAGTTGGACCGCAGGGTTAAGGAAAAGCAGCCAAAAAGTGCTCAGCATATGTGGGAACTTGTTCAAGACTGTTGGAGAAGAATTCCAGGTCACTACCTCATGGCTGAGAGAATGCCAAGAGTGTGCAAAACAAAGGTGGCTAATATGAGGAATCTAAAACATATTTTGATTTGTTTACATTTTTTTTCTTACTACATGCATTCAGATCTGTTAATCAGAGCTTTTATTACCCGGAATAGTATTCCACTGTTGTTCAGTGTAGAGAACAGTAATTATGATGAAAAACTCTCGAATGACCACACTTGGTGTGGTACTGTACAGTGAGGGCAGTCCAATTTATTAAAATGGAAATCTGAGATAAAGCAAGAGCAAGTGAAGCGTATACAGGAACTCTTCAAAACCATCTGCAAGTTTTTACATATTATCCTACTTAGACAATCTAGACAACTTTAAATTTAGTTCTTTATCTTATGTTTGACTGCTTTGAACGACCTGCAATTATAGTTAAAGTCTATCCTGAAACATATCTCGCTATTCAAACTGAAGATTGAATCTCTATTACAGCAGAGCTGCAGTTCCAAGTCACAAAAAGTGGGAAAAATATAGTTATGTGAGGAGGCTTTTTGATAACAACACTGAAAAAGAGTTTTTTTTAAGTTAAAAAAGTTGTGGGATGTTATTCCACCCAAATGTGTTAAGCAATTCCTAAAAAAATGACTGTTTTACTCTAAATTGTAGAACTGACTCAATAAAAGCAACTGAATTAACCTGCCAAGAAACAATATTTCATTGAAATAGCACATATAAATCACGTAAATAACTAAAATGCAAGTTTTTAGTGTATTTTGGCTTTTCACTGAGTCAGTTCAACATTTTTCATTAAAATTCAATCAAATGTGTTACTGCGTGGAACAACTCGCAATAACAGTATGGTACAATATATATATACAGTATATGGATTTTTGTGTCTGCCCATGCTTACAATAAATATTTATTCTTGTACACAGGACTGTTTTGCCGTGAGCTGAACTTAAAATATAAGATTAACAGAGCTGTGGAGGAATTCACACCCAGCTGTGGAAATAAGTTGCAGTGAGCGAGAACAGAATGAAAGTCTATTCAGAAGAGAATGAAATAACATACAGCGACTGAGGTGGAAATAAAGTTCACAAGTTTAAGTGGAGGACGCTTTCAGAAAGGGAGGAGGGAGAAGCAGTCTGCGAGCACACAGTAGCAGATGTTGATTTGTGATTTCTTTCACACACTTTATAAATGATGCTGGCCTTTCAGAAAGATTAGTCCAAATTTCTACACTCAAAGAGGCAAAGGTTAACCACCAGTTTGGAAACACAAACTCTTAGGCATTGTTATGCATAGCTTCCTTGTGACTTCCTCTCTTTGACTGTCTTGGCCATTGTCTCCTTTAAACTCAATTTCTTGGTCTGACAAATCAAATTGTGTGTTAGTTCCTTTTCCTTTCCAAGTAATGACACACTGCAGGATTTTTCTATTACACAGCTCATTAATAATACTCTTTATACACTCGCAAGCAAGCAATATTAAATCACAAACACACATACACCCACCCACAGACATGCAATCATATGCACATATCCAAATGTTAAGCCTCTGGGCTATGACGAGATCATGTCTCAAGTATATTGCAGCTCTGATTATTTTTAAATACAACATGAAACTGCAATGGTTACATAAATGACAGCGCTAATCAGCTTGCTCCCAGGACTCTCTTCCAACTCCAGCTCTTGAAAAACAAACAGACGGCGTCACATCCCGGCTCAGCTCAACCACAAAACACACATCAGCACCCAGCATTACTTGCTGTGATGTCATACACTTTAAATGCTCAAGACAGTTAGGGTGAGAGACAACAGGACCGAATGCATGGAACAACACATGGAAGTGCATACTGTGCACATAAGCATAAAGGTGTTGGCACAAGTGCTCATGTGCACCCTGACATATGCAGATACAGTGAATGGATGCGATGGTGGTTAGAGTAAGCGTGAACAGTGGACTTATAGTACTGCAACTGGCGTCAATGGCAAGCCTTTGGATAGTTCTAGGGTCAAGAGGGAAATGATGGGTGAGGGAAGGGTTAGAAAGGAGTGAGAAATGGGGTGTGTGTGGGACACCAGGGCATACAAATGTCACAGGCTGCAGGGATTTTTTTTTTTTTTTGTCAGGGCCTGTGGTTGTAACCTTAGCCTTTCTTTCATTGCTCTGCTATGTGAAAGAAGGGCGTTGAAATCCCTAGGCCAGCCTTACACACAACATGGGGCTCATCAGTCTGACCAAATTTGCATGCACGTATGCCTGTGCATGCATGTATACACGCACATTTGTACACGTCTTTGATTAGGAACTCACAGGCTCATATATACAAGAATACAAAAACTATACAGGACATAAACACCATATAGTAGATGTTGACGTGTACTGTGTCTATGTGTGACTATTTAGCATGCACCACATGAGAAAAGCAAAACAAGCATAGCATGTGCATGCAACACATGCAAACACACACAAACAAATGCAAACACTTGCACATGTGCCAGTAAGAGCAACCATTTAGTCCTGTCTACACAGAGTCCACAGAGGGTTAGCCGGTATAAAGATACAAATCAAACATGACAGATGGACACACACACACATACACGAACCTCTATAAAAGTTTGTAATGTAACCACACCATACCCAGAGACGCCACGTACCAAAAAAACACTACATCAATTATCGCATCAACATTCAGCCTTCATCGGCACAGCGGGATTTATACCACGCCGTAGGGGGAGCCAAACCCCCAATAGTCCCTAACTCATTGATCGGTCCTTCATCCAAGACAAATATGCTGATACTGATGAACTGTGATTCGAGGAAATGCTAAAGTGCTCACAATACTCACAGTGGTTCCCAGTCCCAATACAGTGTAGAGACCTGGGGACAAACCAAGGCTGGGAGCCAATGGTGTTGCTTGCTTTGGGCTATGGTATTGTCCGACCACCTACCCCGCTGCAATCAGACCGCCTTTTCCCTCCATTGCCTCCCTGACCTCCAATCTAGCTTTCCTACTTTCCTTGCTTACCCTCCCCTCTCTCCTCTTTCACACTCCTGACTGTCCATTCTGTTAAGCTGGCCTGCACACTGAAAACAGACTGGGTGCATTTGAGTAGCAGAGGCAAAAGCGGGGGGCTCCGTTTAGCCACTTCCTGTTTCAGGGAGCCAATAAGTATGCCCCTCCAGGCCATTGCTCAGTTTGCCATGTGTAAGCCAATGAGGATTTTCGTGGACTAGATGAGTTGGCAGAGGTCGAGTTGTAGCTACAAAGACTCCGCTGAATATGCTAATGCTGAAAAATCTCACTCAGCTTGTTTGCACAAACACAGAATGGAATGCTAAATATATGCCTGATTTGTTCTGGTTTTGTTTTTCAGCATGCGGTTGATGAAAGTAAGCTGACTGTCTGAAAGATAATTGATGATCTTCAAGCCTGTGAATTACGGACACTCTGTTCCCCAAATGTATACTGCATGCTAATCCTAACCAGAGTTCAACAACAGTGAGATATAGTTTCTCAGCTTCTCACACTAGCTTTCTCCCATTTTTTTGCTCTTTCTTGCACACAGACACACACACACACACACACTCACACGAATATACAAAGTGTATTAGTACAGCTGGCTGTCAGGTCCTCTAGCTCACCAAGAGGTCTCTAAGTACTGAAGGCTTTTCTTCCTGTCACAGCATGGGGTAGGCAACTATTTCGTAGTGTATGTGTGTGTTAAGAGCGCATGTTTTCTGCTCGCTGCTCCAACCTTGGCAGCAGCATGTCTCCTGACACCCACAGGAACAAATTTGTCTTTGGGGTCTGCTTCGGCTTTTTCCGATGTGTGAGTGCACGGGTACATGTGAGTGTGGATTAGGTAGTCGACAGCTCTGCTCATTATCACTACCATGGGCAAAAAAACAGGTGAAGGAGAGTGAAAAAGGAGGTAAACAAGGGCAGAGCTGAGGATATGATGGTGAAACTAAACACACCATTGGTGACAGTCAAGCTACAAAAGCTCAGTCCCTGTAATAAACCATTAAACCCTTTAAGCACAGTCATGCCATTTTGCAATAAGGGCTTTCCTATCAGTGTTTCTCTAAAATAAGACATTTTCTGTAGTAACCCCGATCTATGCAAGTATAACATTACACGCAGACAGTGGGTTGCAGTGCTGATGCTGCTAGTCACCCTGTGGAATGTGGACAGAATAGTGTGTGTGTGTTTTCCCAGCTTGTCTCAGCTCTGCTGTGTTGTGGTCAATGGGCCTGTGTGTGGTCCTGGTGTGGTTCAGCTGCTGAGAATCATTTCCATTTAAACATATCTGTGGTCCTCAAAGCAAACCACCACTGGTATCCACGCCATTGGAGGTAACATCGAAAGTTTTGCCCTTTGCGTGACCGCCCATGCATATAATGTTCATCGTGCATGTATGCAGAAATGCCTGAATGTGCGATTCAGCCATCGCCTGTCTTCCGACGTATTAGCAAAGGAGATTTGTCTTGTGCTCAGCATAATGGTGAACAGAGTTAGAGTAGCATGAGTGCTGATGGATATGTTGGGTTTGAACTTCAGGGCCCCTTTAGGGCATTGTGTCCAAGTGAGCAGTGACTCCCCTCTTAGGGGTTCCTCCCCACCTCAAACAGCAGTGTAGATTGGATCACTGGGAAGGAATGCGGATGCCCTTTTTTTTTTCTTTTAGAAAATACCCCCACTGTTTGTCACTTACTTCTTCTTTGAGTGTGTCTTCTCTGACAGATGGGGATGGCTTTTTAAAAGGCTCTTCTTCAAATTAAGTTTGTCACAGTTAAAGTTAGTTTCTTTTTACTCTTTTATTGTTTTCCCTCCCCCTGTTTTTTCCTACTTTATTAAAGTGTTTTTGTCATTGTCACCTGTGTGCATAAACAGCTGCATGCTGTGGGAAATTCAGAAAACAGAGTGCAAGCATTTGTGGGCGTTTTTAGCATCTGAATGGCTTATGTATCCATCAGTGTGAGGGCAAAATGGCTTACAGAAAACGCAGATGAACATTTATCACTCACAGGAACAAGGAAGGGGGCAACAGGGCTGCCATTGTGGCAACACCCCAGAAAGAAGATTGCTTTCCCAAGTTTGCCTTTTGTACACACACTGGATGCACTTTCCCATAACTCATCTGGCAAACAGGAAGGAATCACAGACTGGGTTGGATGCGTGTTGACCCATAACAGCTCCAATCCCATTATGCAGTGATAAATGACCCACAAGCAAGTCATGGAGTCTTTGGACCAGAGAGAGAGGAAGAGAACTGGGAATGATTAAAGTCACAAAGTTCTGCTGAAGGGACGATTTCAATTAAACAGAGGAGAATAGATTAGACCACTAGGACGCTGAGAATTACCTCGCCACTGGAGCTGGAGTTTCACAGAACTGGCTAGTTGAGAGGTGGGGAAAGAGAGGGAGATGTAGCATGTCCCATTGTTGACCACAGGGACCTTGGTGTTGACATGGAGGCCACAGCAGAGCTTCCTCTGACCGGGACTGAAAACATCTTTGTTGCTTTTTATTTAAACTATAGCATAACATATGTATATGTGGCTCTCTTTGCACTACTGACTTGCTTTAAAAATTGTGTTACTGCATGTATGCATACATGTGTGTGTCAGAAAATGTTTTTTGTGTCTATTCCTATGCAATTCCCGGGTCTATTTCTAAGCAAATACAGATGGTTGTTGTGGTTGGTCTTCCATTCCAGTGTCATGGTCTTTATTGTCTCTTGGAACAGGAGGATGAGCCTCTGGGGCTGAGGGGGTACATGAATGACAAAACAGTGAAACACCAGATGAACATGCAATTGCACACACACACACACACACACACACACACACACACACACACACACACACACACACATGGTTGCCACAACTCTGTTTATGTGGAGGTCAAAAAGCAGCCAAATATTTCCCCAGACCAAGAGCGGACACTGTATTAATCAGTCAAATCTGCCAAAAACAACAGCGCAATATATAAAAAGTAATGATTCATATTAAATCTAGTGTTTCAGCAAATATCTGCTATGCTAAGTTCCTTTCGACAACATAGCTTTCGACAATGATATAAATTTTTTTAACATCATTTTATTTCAAAAGTACATAAACAGGACCAATGTTGTTCAATAAGGCAAAGCTCAAATATTAACAACCACTCACATCAGAGGACTCAAAATCTCATAGTCACAGTTTATGGGTACCACTTGCAAATCATAAATAAGACTCTTTTTTTTCATATATTTTTTTTTATATATACATACACTAGAACTCTTTTTTTTCTCATTGTGGAAAAAGAAATATTAACAGACAGACATTTCATTACAACCCCAGCCACATATAATCATCATCAGTATTATCTGTGTTTTCTTTTTTTTAATCTTCATTGTCCATAAAAAGTCAGAGTTGGCCATATGTCTGCCTTTATCCATATGGGTGTTACGTGGCTTTAATACCCAGTTCCAAGCCCAGCTACAGACCCAGCCCATTAGCTGCTACCTGAAAGGACTGAACATTGTGGCGCTAGTGTCTGTGGGTATTACTTGGCCACTTGTGCAGTTTTTAAGCTACTATGTGCATTGTCAGCATTATTACTATGTGTTTCTAAACTTTGTATCTCCTCAAAAACCTCTGTGCAGTTCATGTGATATTGCTAAAGCACCTTAATTATTACTACTTAGCAGCTGTATCCATTATTAATCCTTTCAAATATTTACCTTGTAGGATGGCACGTCAGGGCTAGGGACTTTGTAGGTGGTGAGTTGAAATTGGGCACAACTTTATATGGGGCAGGAGTGTTTTTTGTTTTTTTGTTTTTTTCGGTGGCATCATTGCGATTCTTTTGCATGCCGAGCCAATCCAACCCAAGTAAAGTTCTCAGTGGAGAGGCATGGTCAGCTCTGGTCACCTAGGGAACAACGCCACAAGTAGGCAGAGCAGTGTCGCAACAAGAGACTGGGTAAGATTCACAGCTCCCCCACACTCCATTGAGTTCTCCTAGAGAAAGAGGGGGCATTATGGGAAGAGATATGATTTATTTGAATGAGAGTTATATGAAACAGGATTTTCACTACAGTGAGTTATTGTATATTGTAGTGTATGTACCTTTGGGTGAAAAGGGTGGCAGGTGTCTGGGCGCCTCCTGTCTTTTTGCATCTTCAATCTTTCACACTTCAGAGATTCATTATGTGCAGTTGGAGTTAAGGAAATACTAGAGAACATGTACACTCAGCATTGCTCCTGAAGGAGAATATTTCTTGTTTGAATTCAAAAGGAATGCTTGTTTGTGAGTGGTTGGTGGAAGGAGGTTTTTCTAAAGTGCAATACTTTTTGTGTGTGTGTGTAGAGTAAAAGTGAAACAAGAGCCAATTCTGAGCGATGTTTGATGAGGTTTCTTTTGTTGCACAGCAACAGAACAGCATGCTACAGTGAGCACCCCACAACAAAATAAACACTGGTGGACATGTATACACAGCGTGACTGTAGTGCATAAAATTTCAAAGAAATGCACATTGTAGGAGAATTCAGCCAGTTATGTGGTGACAAATTAAGTTCTTTCAGTCTCCAGCCTTTCCAAGCTAGCTGTGTCTGCTGTTGATCAAGATCCAATCACAGCGTGGCATATAACAAAGTCCAAACTCACACACACTCACACAGCCAAAAAAAAAAGAAAAAAAAAGTGATGTCTCAGTGCCTCAGCTTTAGATCTTGTCCCATATAGCAAATTAGATAGTTTACCCACAAGAGGTAGAGTGTAAACAAACTTTTTACTTTAAAATGCTCCACTGAATTCATAATCAATGGAAATTAACTATAAAAACTCTAATTGTGAAAGTTATGAGATGGAGGAGGAAAGTCCTCTCTATTAAAAAGAAAACAAGACAACATTTATATTTATCTCAGCAGGGGTCTTTTGCAAACCAAAGAAAAATCAATCCACTCATACTGATGTAGTTATTCGATCCCAGTACCACACACACACGCACACACACACACACACACACACACTCACAACCTTTTCCCTAACACCTTGCTTTTTGGCCAGTGAAGGATATACATGATTTCGATGGGGTCCATGGTGATTGGCTCGAACATGTTGCAGTCACACTTGTTGTCCACCACCACCATGAAGAGATTACTGCTGGGGATCTGCTGAATCACAAAGGACCTGCCAATCACAGCATGGACAGCCAGATAGAAAAAAAAAGAAAAAAAGAAAGAAAGATGGAGAAGGAAGAGGGAACAAGAGACAGTTGAAAGTGAGATCTGGCAAGCAGTCAAGGAGCATGGGTATGATGTAAATTTCCATGTGTGTCACAGGATTTGTGTTATGAGTGTTCACATTCTCCCCTGGCAGAGGGGAGAAGGACTCTGAAGAGACTCCACTGGATGCATGTCAAGAGTATGAAGTATCTCACCGCCAGCTGTCAATAAACATACAGAGACACAGACAGACTCACACCACCGTACACACATATATAGTTTACACACATACTTTTCTAACTCACTCCATCCGCCCCTTTTCCTCATTCTCTTCCTTTCCTTTTCTTAAGGCTTTGTTGTACCCTATCCAAGGCAAGCATCAATGAAGTGTTGCCGAATATAAAACACTCCAAAGGGAGACAAATGGGAACCACACTTTTGTGCTCACAGCTTCCCATGGCTGTGTTTTACTGGCCTGAGAGATCAGGCCTTGCCTCAGCCTCCTGGCCAGTGATTTATGGATGTGGATAAGCTTTATTAAGAAGAGAGGTCGTAAAGATGATCTCTTCTTTCTATCACCCTTTCTTTCTTGATCTCCTGCTTCTCTGCTTTGCTCTCTTTTGCTGCAGCTGGGTGATTTATCAAAATCGCTCTGAAGCATTTATCAGACACATATGAAAACACGCACGTGTGACTAAGTGAACACACACAGATGTAAAAAATGCTGTTTACACAAATGCACTTTCTCGACTATTGTGAAGGAGGGCTTGAACAAAGACAGAGAGGGAGAGACCAGATAGATAAAAACAGACCCAATATGTACAGGAATATTTACTTATTCAATACCATGACCAATTTAATCTGACCACAAACAGCCTTCAATCCCTGAGGAGTGCCAATCCACTGCACTTAATACACTTATCCCAGCATGACCGGCCAAACCAAACCAAACCAACTCAGCAAGCACGCCAAACCAGTTCCAATCAGGGTGAATTAGGATCTGCTGATGTTTAATAATCTGTGCTCACCCCTGCACAGCGCCGGTCCAGTCCAGCGCTGCCCGCTGATAGAAAGCAGAGCAAGTGTTTTTGGAGAAAAGACTTAAACACATCCTGACAGCACATCTGCTGGCCTTGAACATACCCAGAGCTGGGGAAGGGAGCATCACACTGCATACGAATGCACACATACCTACACACACACACTGATGTGTATAATGTGCGCAGATACACAAGTGACAGACAGCAATGCATATCACAAACACAGATAGCATAACAGACAATTTGTTGTTAATGTTGCCTCATAGTGCTGTGGCCTCTACATTTTGGCAGCCAGGGAAACAGACAAGGGCATCCAACATGTTTCTCTGAGAAAAGATAACAGACAACCTTTTAAACGATGTGGAGACTCACGTGGGAGAGAAAAGGGAAAGCTAGCGTTAGATATATAAAGCTGAGAACTGTAGGAAAAGAGTACGACATATGCACGGAGAGTCGGTGAAAGACTGTCTTCTTTTTAGTTTTGACAAAACATAACACATTTTACACATTCTACAGCTGAAAGGGATAAACAAATATCCCTGCTGAACAATACCTTGTTATATATGATAAGATAAAGCTAATTCACAATACATTTCGTAATGCTTCGCTATAGTTTCCAAGCTGGACATAGTCTTGTAAATTTCATGGAAAAACCATTCCGTGCACAGGTTCGGATAAATGTATTATTTTTTTTCTGTATCCAGTGGAGAATGTTAATGTTTTTCTAAGGTTTTAATAACTACATAGCATAACCATAAATGCATGTCCAGCATGGTTTTCAGAAATATCTGTCATCACAGTTGAAAAATTTGACCAGTAATTACTGTGTGCAATTTAACTATTACTAATTCGAGTCGAAATTGCTCCAACAAAATCTCAACAAACAGATAGATGAGTTTTAAGAGGAATGCTGTCATTTTATTTCCACGTCTCCTATTACTTTAGGGGAAAAATGAGCACCGTGATTCCAATATTCTCTTTTTACACACGATTCCACTGCACGCATCTGACAGGACTTTTGTAGGTGGGTTCTCTGGATAAGTTGATGTGACATATGGTACGATAAGGATACTGGCACTAAAGCTGAAAGGGAAGATTATTTATGAAGAAAGTCCAGCTGAAAAAAAAAGAGATTTATCCCACTTAATGTCCATAAACTAATTACAAAAATTGCTCACTCAGGCTTTGATGTTGTCAGATTTTTTTTTGTTGCTAAATAGTGTATTATTATTATTAAAGTAATTATTATTACTTAATACCTTCTTTAAAATTATTTTAAATGCATTTGCAGAATTAAAATCCATTTTTAATGCTGCATTTAAAAAAAACCCCAAAAGAAAACCTAACAAGAAATATGTATTACCTTAGCAGATTAAGCAATGTCTTACTGTAACTGTGCAGCTGAAGCTGCTCCTCACTGGAAGTTCAGCCTCTTTCTTTTCTTTTCTTTTCTTTTCTTTTCTTTTCTTTTCTTTTCTTTTTTGGTTTTTGGTGACTTGACTCTTCCCTCTTGGTTGAGAAAAAGAAAAGGAGCATGTGTCTTTGGAAGATATACAACCAGGATTATTGTCACTAATGGTCCCACTGAAGACCTTCTCCGGTTGGAGACGCTCTCTTTGTCCTGAATCTCAAGTTACCATCTAGAAAAGCTACAGATGCATTAATAAAGGTTAAAACATCTTATTGGGGGCACTTAAGTTACCAGAGCACTCGTTAGGGTTTGATGTTTCTTACGTTCTGTCACACTAATCGGGGAGTAGGGCGCACACATACGAAATCTGACACACACATGCACACAAAGAGTCAAAATACAGTAAAGAGAGGTTTAGCAGGCAAGAGCTTAGGATATATTTCCTAGAGCATAAAGCATACACACGTGTCCCAATGAAAATATAAGAGAAAGGCCTCAGTCAGGCTGTAACTTGAAACAGATGTTTATCGCCAATAACCTCTAATACAAATATGAGCTATAAAATTCCATATAAGTGAAATAAAAACTCCATTTTACTTTGTCAAATTCATTGTGTTTTAAAAAAGATATATTTGAAGGTGGCATGTTGCTGAGCACACAGCTTGTTCCTGCTAATCCCAGCTCTGGTGTCATCATTGCAGATTATACCATTCTTTTCTGTAGCACGCCTCCGCCATGTGTGGCTGGGTATGGGTGTCTATCTCTATGTATGTGTAAGGGTCTGGCTGTATCTCCAACCACACTGTAGTCCTGGCACCCAAAGCGGTGGTTACCCTGCTGACCCTGTGGGGCTGCACTGACAGTGGACACACATATACACAAGCAAACATGCACACTAAGACACACACACACACACACACAGAGCTCCCTGGCAGTTCCACAGCTGGGAGCAATGAAGGCCCCTTTGCAGGAATCCAGAGAACACCCCACAATTGCCTGACAGAAAAGCCCAAATTGTTAATGGGGACCACACTCATTTTCCCATTTTTAAAGGAAGCCTTTTTTCCACCTCTCTCCCTCATCTCTAAATGCCTCGTATTTCAAAATGCTCACTGTGTGTGTGTGTCTGTATCTGTGTCTCTGATGGATTACTCTGGATAAAAGCGTTTTCAGCAGACAACAAATGATTTAAATGTGCTTCTCATTTTTCAGGATTATAAAGACAAAAATATGTCGCCAAGACGAGAGTTAACAGGATCATTCATTTTTCATTGTTGTTTTATGGTGCACAGTGGACAGCTGATAACCAACAGCTCTTATTGCTGATGTCACTTGTAGCTGATTCATGTTTATGTGTCTGTTTGTGTGTCCCATACTTGATGCAGCCGTCGCAGTCAATGTTGCCGGTGTTCTCTTTGATGGTCCTCTCGGAGATAAAGGCCGGGTACTCTGTGTCACATGGTACCTGCATGGTCCGACCTGTCCTCTGAGCTGGCGGGAGGACGAAAGGAGAGAGAAGGAGGCAAGAATGAGCGAGACATTTAGCCAAACATGGTGGAAAAACTTTGAAACACCTATTTCAAAACCAAATAATAGCTACGCAAAGAGTTACGCAAACACACAGTTAAACACACCGCATCCATGTAAATATTCAAGTTTGAAAGAAAACAGCATTTCTGGACCAGAGTTGTCTCTTGTCCTGCTGGAAATATTTCCAATGTAAATCTAGGCCAGTCATTCTCACAGCATTGCTTGAACTTTCCTGCCACCCAGAGGTTTGAAATGACCCTGCAGAATGGTCGGTTTAAAATTTCATTAAACCCTTACTTCAAAAGGATCAACATAATCCAAACGTAGGTTTTTTTAACACAAAGAAACTGTTTAAGAGACTAGCAGAATTGCAGCGCTTTACATATCTTTACAGAGAGGCTTGTAAACGTGGGTGATTATGTGTTTGATTTGGATGCTGGGGTTTGATTATTAAGAATCAGGAGTGCAGCACTATTCATTTAGTCTGTGTGTGTGTGTGTGTGTGTGTGTGTGTGTGTGTGTGTGTGTGTGTGTGTGTGTGTGTGTGTGTGTGTGTGTGTGTGAGAGAGTGCACTGTAAATAAACTATATGGATGTGAGAAACGCAGCCTACATGTATAAACGTCTGGGATTAGTTCAGCTTGAGAGGTTGTGTAGATTGGGTTACGGGCTGCTAAATTATGGTGTTTCAGCTGTGTGTCACAGGCCTGCGTCTTTATTGTAAAAAGATATAGAAAGTGCTAAGACCTGAGGCTAGCCAGCTGTGAAATTGTCTCGACTACTTGGTGAGCAACGATGCCCAGCTTCACTTCATTCAGGATTAAAGTGTGCAAGGAAAGCATTTCATAGACATTCATTTTGTGGTTCTTTCTCCCCCCTGTTTCACACACTAAATATTTTCATATTAGTTTTGGCAAGAATTAATGCTCCAATATATGATGCTGCTTAGTGAGGCTTTCATTTCAAACAGGCAAACAGTATTCAACACTCCATAAAGCATGAGGAATCACAGCATTCATAGCCTGGCAATAATCATATGAGAATGTGCGTGATTTCATGGAAGCGAGTACGAAAGAGAAAAAAATAAAAGAGAAAGGAATGACATACAACTAGGGAAAAGGAGAAAACATGATAGACTGGGTGACAAAATGAGAGAGAGGCCTTTTTCTCATGTTACCAAATGGCTATTGCCTCCCACCATCACCAATATGACACAAGACCTTACGGATCACAAGATCACATAAAATAACCCCTTTGGACGCACAAAGAAAATTGTGTGTATAGAGACATGTATACAAAAACTCTGAAACACTGAGGTCATTTGAGGTAATGGTCTGTTTTGCTTTTTTTATTTTTCTTTTCTTGCTTTTAGGTTTTGGATTGCGTCTCTTTATTCTGTTTTTCCAGTGGTCACACTGACTCAGACCAAAAGGAAATGGAGGGGAGATGGCGAAGATGAAGCCATGAGGCCAGTGGTGAGGACATTGGATGTTTATTCTGTATGCAGTGTTGTCCCCTGTGAACTCAAACGTAAGTATAAAGCAGCATGTGTAAGGCTTTTTCTGTCAAAAAGAGCAACAGAATGAAAAAAAGGATGATTTTCAGCAAAAAAAAATTGGTGCGTTTTTAACTGCGAATCATCCTTTCTCTGTTTTGTGAGGCAGGAAAGATCAGAACAAATATATGAAAAAAAAATAAAAATCGAAAATCTACATCCGTTTCAGAATTTTTCAGATACAGAAAAAAGTTATTTTACAAAGTCAGAGGTGGTTTAATTCAGTTTCTTTTTTTTTGTTGTTCTTTATGTGTTTTTGTTCGACACTTTTTATAGAGGATATTATGTTGTTTCTAACAGTTAAAACAACTGCTTGATTATCAAATCCTTTTTTTTTTAACCTATTTTAACATTTAAAATTCAAAACAAATAAAAAATGAACAAATGCACTTCAATGTGGCAGTCATTACTTAAGTGACAATCTTAGTTTGAATATATGCAATAGAAATTTAAAATAAAATTTTGAGTGATTCACTAATTCAACTTGTCAGCTAATTAGTAAATTATTTTTCTAGTTGTTTTGATCATAATCATTAATAACCTTTTAAAGACAAAAATTACTTTGCATCTTGTATGATCAATGTGTGCTTTTGCAAATGCAGCAGACATGTTAATAATAGATTTTTAGAAAGTTTGTTATTAAGAACTTTAAAAAATATATAAACATTACAAACATTGGAGTTTGTAAAACATTGCTATAACTGTGTTAAGACAGTGGTAGAGTGCATGTGGTTGTGTGAGTGCTGTTTAGATGGAAAGCCAGAGATCAAGCACATCCCCAAAGAGTTTTTTCTTACCTTTAGCGGTGAGGTCAGAGTACCACCAGCTGTACAAGTTGAACTCAACCAGGAATCTAAATAGGGAGATGACATCAGCCATAATCATCCACTCCAACATATGCTTATATAATATGTACTGCATACTAAACATTTTTTTTCTGCAAAGTAGAGAGCGTTAAATTGTGTAATTTTGCTTTAAAAGTCAAAGTAAATAAATAAAGAGCACTGTCACCAGGGTGTGTATAAAACCTCTTTTCATGTTAAGTTTCAATTTCAATTGAATCTTAACTCGGTACAGTTTTGTAGAAAAAAAATGCAAAGTGAAAAATTATATATTTTAAAAGACAGTACATTAGCATTAACTAATCTAAAATTAACAGATCATTTACAGTTTTCAGACTGACTATATGTACTTTATAGATACTTAGTTTAATGTGGTTATGTGTTCATTTCTACACATTGATATCGGTTTAATAGAAGAACAAAAATGTAAATACAAAAACATGTCTTCAGTATGACAGACTGTAAAATTAACACTGACAGATCAATCCTCCCATGATGCACTGTGGCAACAACAGACCACCCAGGAAGACTCCAAAACCACAATGTGGCATCACAGGAATACCCGCACCACAGGAAACATCAGGTAGCCATTACTGCTCATGATCACCGAGGATCATGTCAACGTACATGTGGAGACACTCGTAAACAAACATACAGTTCATATTCACAAACACACATTTAATCTAAGACCAATGAGGCAATTTTTCAAGTCCTAAAAAGGACATACATGCAGCAAACTTGTGAGCAAAATATTATTAGAAACAGACAGGATACATTCTCACATACACAGAAGTCTTACATGACAAGCTCAGTCAGAATCCACTTCACAGCTGAGAAGAAAGCGAAGTAGGGCTAAAGAAAAAAACAGATATCAGACACAAATAGCACAAAACATGTAGGCCCAGCTTTGCATTGCATGGACTGCAAACAAAGAGGCTGAATAATTTCAAAACATTTGCAGCGCTCACGTCCAAAAGCGTGCGTCCACTGTCACTACTTTCTGAATAGACCCAACATAGAGCCTGGTAGTCATATAGAGTCACCCTGGGGAGATAAAGATGGAAAAGACAAAATAGAGAATGAAACGGAATATCAGAAATAGAGATAAGGTAAATCATTTTAGGACGATACAGCCCTGATAGGGTGATATAAGTCTTGATTCACACATTATCTTTAGTATTACATGCCTGTGGGGCCTTTTGGACTGCTGTGTGGGAGCAGGAAGAAAAGATCCCACCTCTGCTATAACTGCTGCTTTACCTACCAATAATATATTGGATGGATGTGGCAAGAATGGGAAAAGGAAAGCATGTGAAAGCCGAGAGCTTCCTGAGAGGTTCCTCATAGTGATGTAGGAAGGTGGGTGAGTGTATGTGTGTGTGTGTGTAGATGATTTGGGGATATTGGGGGGGATATCAGAGGATTTAAAGGCTTAGTAGACCCTGAGGGTGTGAGATCTAGGTCTGTCTGGGTGAGGTTATTAAAGGCGTTTCTAACTCGCACAAACACGCACACATGCAGACACACACTGGACACTGTTCTTATAGCCTTTGGACAAGTTCCTGTATACTTGACAGTGCTTTGTGTGTGAACGCTTGTCAAAGTATGTGTGTGATGTCTGAGCGGGCCCAGTATATCCGCAGCCCTGGGCGATGTTCAAACCAACCTCAGTCACAGTACGGGTGACACACAGCTCTAGCACACCGCCAGGAACCAATTAGCACTAAGCCAGGCCACATAATAGCGTTAGCAGCAAATTCAGACCAGTGCAAAAATCTGTGTTTGTGTGCGTTTGCGTGGATATGTGATTACTTTATGTCAGTGTGGGTGTGTACGAATATTCTTCATTTTCTCAGCATAACATCACTTTCAACAATTTTTGGATTTCTCTTTCTCTTGCTTGCTTGGAAAGATGGACAGGATGTAAAGGGAACTAAAAATAATTCCTGTGCATTTGTCTTCACGCAGAGTCACCGTGCTGACCAATAAATTCAGGCTGGCAGTTGGTTTCATCTTTAAGTTGTCCACTTTAAAATGTCATTTAAAAAAAGAAAAGGAACATTAATACTTTACAGATGGCACTGGGTTAAGACAGATCGCACTGGATTCATTAGTGTTAAGATCTGAAGGCTCTGTTACTCATCATGCTAATACTTCACCAACACAAGTCATATTATTCATTCATCATACGTCGACCTTAATTCTAAACAATCCCTCTTCATCCAACATTAAATATTCAGTGAAAGCACTTGTAGGCCTGTTTGTTTTTATGGGTGGATCTGTAAACTATTTGCTGTCAGATTTTGATGTTCATCCCTATGACATACAGGCGTGGTTGTCTACGTGTGTGACAATTTGTCACCCGTGATTTTTATACACTGAGACAGCACGACAAAAATCTCTTTGCCCACGTCCTGCAAGCAGAAGAAAAGCCTGGCTACAGTATTGCCGTAGAGATGTAAATGTGCTCGTAAGCTAGATGTGCAACTAAGTTAAGATTCCACACATGACGCCACAGGGAATCACAGTTTGTGTCTGTCTGTTCTGGCATTCCTGCTCTGTGAAATTAGGAAAGGTATCCTCTTGGATTAGATTTCCAAATTAATTGCAGAATGTTGCCACCCACTGCTCCTGGCGTTTTCCAGGAGACACAGCATTGCAACAAGTATGAGGTTTGTGTGTGTGTGTGTGTGTGTGTGTGTGTGTGTGTGTGTGTGTGTGTGTGTGTGTGTGTGTGTGTGTGTGTGTGACTTCAGGTTGTGTCCTAATTCTTTTGTTTCAGGGAAAGATTTGCTGTAATCCCCTAATGGAGAACTCTGCTGAGTGAGGGGTCGGAGTTCAGCACAGAAAAGCTCAACATGATTGGCAAAATGAGAAGTTAAGAGCTGTCAGCATGAGGGGAGACGTGCTCTCATTCTGCGGCCTCCCTGATATTATGTACATACATTTACACACATGCAAACACTCACACTCATGCGTACACTTGAGCTGGCATGTTCAAGTACACCCTCACACACACACACACACACACACACACACATACGCAGTTTGAAATACTTACCTCTTGAAAGAGCCCATCTGCAGAAGCTTATTCATTACAGCCCCTTCTGCTTCACCAAAAAAATTCCCGGTCTGAGAACAAAAAGAAAGACATTTCTTTAATTAAACAAGTCAGAATAAAGTGTTTTTGTTGATTTAAATTTAAATTTTGAAAATTATAGTAGTAGTTGGATCCCTTTTTTCACCCAAACCCTGGAACTAAACTTATCTTCTTTACTGACTGACCTGAAAATTATTTTCCAGTGAAATTTTCAATTTGTCAGTTTTTTATAAAATGTCAGAAAAGATAAGAAAAACACCCACAGAAAACCTGCTAACCCATGTTACATTATGAATTGTCAAAGAGATTGAAGTCAGGTAACTGTAGTGCAAAGCCCAATGACAAGTCTAGGTTTTCAAGCACTTCATGGCCTCATAATCCTGCTACATTACAAATCATTCTCCACAAAGAAACACGTGAATTATTGAAAAAACAAAAACAAAAAACATCAGACTTCTCCTTAGTGAAAATGTAGTCAGCTTAATGCAGGTGTTTAATTTCAGACTGGCAAAGAAAAAGAATATTCTCACCATCAGGGTTAAAGGTGTGTCTTACCTTTAATATTACATGATCATTCTTTCCAATTGTCTCTGTATGTTAACTGTCACAAATCCTAAATGTGAAATCATCAGTAAATAGAAAATGCCAGTGTGGATTAGTCCTCTTGAAGTGTTTGGTCTTCCCATGGTGAGGAGCAGCTTCGAGACAGATTACTAGTTTCCCTCTGAGACCACTGTCAAACTGCTAGACAGCACTTTTGCTGATTGGAGTCACATGTTCTTTATGTAGCCAATTCTGTCATGAATCTGTGTAGGCTGGTGTATAGGTCTTGTAACACGGAAGTCATTTATGCCCTGATCTAATTTGTAAAAAAGCATTTTTGAATGCCATGCACTAGCCCCTTGCAAAACCTTCTGCCTGGGATTTCATTGCTGACCTAGAAAAACTGCACCATCTAAAATATCTTCTCATTTTATGTGTTTTAACCTCTTTTATTACTGAATGTTTCTCAGTCCTGGAATTTTTGGATTCCCTGGTATACACAAAAATATGACATTTGCTTGCTAAAGAGTACTGTTATATATTTTCACCATTCATTCGTCCTTATTCTAATTTTCTTGACTCTGGGGGGCAGAAAATGTGACCTCAGCCCTATATAACCTCTCCCTAGTAACAAAATAACTCAGTAACAACCTGAAAGGTTGTTTTGTTCTAGTCAAAGCTGTTCACACATTCAATGCAACATTTTAGAATTCACATTGTTACCTTATTAGTCAAATACAGTTTCACCAGTTAACACTGTTATTGAAAAATCTTGACATTTGGTACCCTAAAAGCTCTGCCACATCCAAATTAAGCTAAAATAAAGCACAGAAGCCTGCAAGTGAGATATGCATGAAAAGAACATGCAGGGTAAGGCAAGGGCAGTGACAGCCAGCGGACTGGTTTCTGCATGAGCCAAAGTCAGAGTGACAGCATGTCTGGTGACAGCTAAGCAGAGGGTATAGTCTATGCAAGAGCAGCACCATGTCTTATTGTGAGCAGTCAAAGGGACAATATTATGTGTGAGATGCAGAAAGAAAATTACACTGCTCAAAAAATTAAGGAAATACTTGATCATCTACAGTATATTACCAAATTAGTTAAATGTCGGGGATATCAATATATCCAGTTAGGAAATATAAACTATTATGAATTCATTTCATCTGCTTTGGTGCAAATGAAAGTGGCTCAACTGTTTGGTCAGAAACAAACATGAGTATCCTGCTGGAGGTCATTTTGTAGAGCCTTTGTGCTCCTCCTGTTCCTCCTTGCACGAAGGAGCAGATAACAGTCCTGCTGCTGGGTTGATGCCCTTCTGCAGCTCTGTCAAGATCTTATTGTATAATGGCCCATCTCCTGATATCCCCACACAACTGGGAGTGCTGGGAGACAGCAAAACTTGTGTGACAGCACATATGGATGTGCCATCCTGGAGAAGCTGGACACATTAAAAAAAAAATTAGTCAGGGGGGATAAGGAGAGAGCAATGATCCATGGCTGCTGTCTATAAAAACTTTCCCTTTCTGGGAACCTTTCATTTGCACCAAACCAGGTAAAACTGATTCATAGTAGTTAATACTTCCATACAGACTGATAGCCCTGAAGTATCACTGACTTGCTGTCATGATGAAGTTTCCTTAATTTTTTTGAGGAGCGGTTTTTCAAAGAGGGACACAAATCCAAGGTGAAGAGGACCTGGTGCACTATGGATGAAATTTTCTGGTTACAGTGAAATCAAAATGAAATGTCTAACTGTGACAAAAAGAGGCTATGCAAGCTCTTTCATACATGTCTCTTTGTGTTTGCTTGTCTTACCAAAGTATAGTCCTCTGCTACCAGAATGAAGCCATTGTTGTCAATTAGGTAGCAGTTAATATTCTGTTAAATAGAAAAAGTGTTAGAGAATTGTAAGATGTCCGAATTACAAATTTACGAAGGGTTGACTGGGAAAATGAAAACAAACTGACCTCATCATCACAGCTTATGGAGCACTTCCCATCTAATGCTGCACACTGTAAAATGAAAAATAATGTCTGCATTTGCATGTGTCACAACAAATATTCAGGCTGGTTGGCAACATAAATCCCCTTTGGCAACAGAAAACCTTTAAAGACTTGAGGAATAGGAAAATTAATGGATAGTAAATTTAATTGGACAGACCGATGACCTTTTGAGTAAAAAGTTTCAAATTGCTATTGTGGACATCTGAATCATCAAATTTGAAATATTTTTCAAAATTCAAACATAAACAACATTAGTTACAGTTACAGTTTTTAGACTGAGGTTGCAAGGTATTATTACACATTTCACACATGAATGTGTAAATGTGCAGAAACTGTGCTAATGCATTTGTACCTGTCTGCTTGCTGTCCAGAATTTCTTCTGAAAAAACTCCAGTTTCATCTGGATGCCCACAGCTGTAAGAGAAACAATACAGTCACGCAGAGACAGCAGCAGGTCATGTGTGTTGTGAAGTGGACTGTGATCTTTGTTATACACAAAGTTATCCCACTGGCACAAGAGAATCTTAATATATACGCAGCATCAAAACGCATCATTCCTTAACCTCCAGTGATGAAAACAGACAAAATGGGCTACAAGAGTGAGTACTCCCCGCACCATACATGCATCAGCTTGTTTTTCTGAAAGGCTGAATGTGTAAGAGTGTCTACCATGTGTGCAGATGCCACTAACCACACTTAGAATTTCGCATCATTCTAAACCAGACCTCTTTCTCTGTGGCTACATGAAATCCATTCCTCAGTCTGCTTCCCTGTTGCTATCCTGACATGCACGTCCAGAGCTGCTATACAGAGCTGCTCTCACTTCCATAAGCCACATCGCAGCAGGTCCTTAAATGCACAGATCTGACCAGAATTCCTTGCCTGGAAAAAAACACCGGCTGACATTAAATGCGTCAGCTTTTTCGGAGTTGACTACGGAAAGATTGACACATTTACCACAGGCTATAACTTCTTCTCCTACTAGTCCTCCTCTCCCTCTACCTCATGCTATTAAGACTCAGGAGGACTAGTGTTTTTTCATTGGGGTTCGTCATACTTTAGGTGGTCTGTAAATCTTTAGAAGCATGTCACAGAGCTTTATCCAAAGGCAGTGCAATCAGGTAGCAAACTAAATCAAAAAGAAGGGAGCAGCTAGATAGATTTAACAAACTGGATATTAAACTACAGTATGAAAGATACACTGACTGACGAGCGTAGATGGTTTTGAGTCACTGCTTGTCACAAGTGTATAATTACAATACAGAAGAAATGTGTATTGAAATTCAGTCTAAATTGTTTTCGCCTTTTTCCAGTAGTGTGGATATTTTACACACTAAAGAAGGCAGCATTCAAACTGAAAAAAGGGTGTGTCAGATTTCATTCCAAATGAAGCAGAAGCTAAAACACACACTGCCAAAAACACTGCTACAGTTCACCAGACACATATTTAGTCACCATTCCTTCTTATTCATTCCTCCTCCTCTCTTGTTGTAGTGGTAGCATTAAAGGTACACTGATTTTTTTTTCAGCCTAATGCAAAGGTGCACTTCTGTGTTTTTGTCTGATTATGCACAGAAAAACACAGTGTAGCGTGTAGATGGGATCAAGATAATAAATATAAATATATATAAAATGCTAATTTAAAGCATGAAACTTTCATAGATGATAAAATTTGCTTTGCATTTCTTTCAGGATAATTGTGTGTTTGTGTGAATATTTAAGTGCAGCAGGGTGCTACTGCGTCCTGTTTTAGCTCTTGCCCAGAGGAACAGGTGCAGCTTATCCCATCATAAGCTTTGCCAGATCCTTTCAGCGGCCCACCATTTCTACACCCACATGGAAAACCCAGGAGAAGAGTCTAATTTAAGATGCTGGGCAACAGCACTGGAAACACACGTGATACAAAACCAGGAAGAGTCCACATCATCAAGACAATAAAAGGATCATCTTCTCTAAAAAAACAAAAAACAAAAAAACAGTAATAAATCAAAGGAAATGGTAAAAAAGGAGGTAGAGGTGTTTTTATAACACAAAAAAGATGACAAATTAGTGGATGTATATGCCAGTTAAAATTATCATTATTATTATTATTTTTACTAATAGAGACATTAATAGGATGGCATGTCTGTTTACCTCAGAAAAAAAATCAAGTTAACATAAATCTAGGCAGAGGAGTTTGCTCTGTGAGATGGTATTAGGGGTTAAAAGTGCACTGATTTGGCTGCTACGTGGAAGCTGGCTCAGAACAAAAGCCCAAATCTGTCTCACTAATGCTCAGGAATTTTCTGTACTATGGGGGAACATTTAATTTCCTAAAGTATGATTTAAGAACTTGGGGGTATTTATGCCCTGAGCTGGTTTTATGAGTCCAAACATGAAGAGACATAAAATCCACTCTAAATCCATCCGATCACCAATCTTGTATAAGTGCAATCCCAGGCAGGGAGAGATGACAACGACTTAAAGTCCACAGGTATTTGGGGAGTCTAATAAGGATTGCATTAATGTATATGTCCATCAGTGCAGGACTGCACCTGAATGTTAGTGCTCTTGTGCATAATCATAATTTGTTAAGCGTGCACATGCATTGAGTCACATTGCAGTGACAGCCCAAAAAACACCTCTCGAACAAGCATACACACTCACACAAAAGAGAGAGAGGAGTAGTGATTTTCACATTTGTTTGTGCATTCATCCAGCAGCACATGGGGTGGATCATGTTAAGAGCCTGCAGAATTGTCAGAGGATGAACAGAACAGGAGAATCAGATAGTCTTCAAAGACTTAGACTTAACTGACCTCTCCCTCCTGTCTTCTTGTTGCATTAGACTTGATTCATTGCTCTTCAGCAATATAAAAATACTGGAAACAGCTAGTTTCAGCCTCCTAGTAGTCACAACTATGGTATCAATTTCAAAATCCTACATCGACTTGTTCTCAAGTTATCGCATTCACAAGATTTTCAGAAAACCTCTGACCTCATGAGATTCGAAATCATCTGAGATTTTTAGTAGATACACATATGGTAGCATTTTGAAAATCCTAGGTGACGTCCTTCTTTAAGTTATCGCATTCACAAGATTTTCAGAAAACTTGACCTCTGACCTTGAGGTCAAGGTCACTGAGATTCAAACTCGTCCAAGATATTTAGTAGCTAGGCCTTTGGTATCAATTTGAAGCTCCTGCGTTGCCTAGTTCTCGACTTATCGGATTCACAAACTTACGTGTACATGTTACTAGATGACAACACCCCATCAGCCTTTCATGGCTAAGGAATAAAACGGCAGCCTTTTTGGCCATATCTCAAACAGATTTGTGAATGAGCTGTACATTTCAATAGAAAAGATCATAGACAAATAGGATCTATGTAACCTCCCCTTAAGGTTATTTCCACATGCACTGAAGCATCACAGGATATCACATGGTCACATGGTGATAATATGTGGCATCCTAGTCAGAGGAGGATTTGTAGGGCATGTTTTTTCCTATGGTTTTTTTTTTTTTTTTTAGGTAACTTGAGATGACGTTTACACGTTATACCACAAATACAGCAGACTGTCTGGGCATATCAACCATATGGGCTTTTAGCAAATACAAAGGTGTCATCACACATTTGAGGATGTATTTGCCTGTGTGGGCATACAGAACCACTCCAGTATGCAAGTGAATGTGTCGATTTGTCTTTACGTCTGTGTGTGTGTGTGTTTGTGTGCAAGTACATGCTCCTGTACATGAATATATGTTTGTCAAGACTGCAGTAGTTTCTCAAGGTAAATTCAGCAAACTTTCAGTCATTTAGAACAATAATAAATGAATTTAATATAAACTGGTAACACAAACTGACTTCAGGTTTAACAGTATATGACAGAACTAAAATAATTGTCAGGCCCTTCAGCAGAGAAAAGAAGGGATGTAAATATGGATGGACAGGATTGCAAATACCACAAAGGGTATTGCAGGACTAAGTCCGCATGCAAGCTTAATCATATTTATCATTAAAAATACATATATAATCTCTCCTGTCCCTTCCTTTGTTCATTTTTTGCTTCTCCTTCAAGCCACCCATGTGTTTATATGAGCTTTACAGTCAATCCATTTACATGCACACACACACACATTAAAAAGAAAAAAAAAATCCATGTAAATATATTGCAACAGCTACATATCCTAATGTGTGTGTACATGCGTATGGGTGCATTCGTGCATTCTGTGTTGCTGTGCTGGGGGCGTGTTCTGCCAGCCCTTCTGCCCACGGCTCATGCATAATACCATCCAAGCATGCCACAGCAATGGGCATCCTCTGACGATATTCGCTGCATGCTGAAGTGTTTGAATATTTGTGTAGAGGCTGCAATCCAGATCTAATTTTGTCTTGTTCAGTTCTTGCCAGAGCAAATAGGAGGTAACGTGAATGTCAGTGAATGTGTTTGTTCTGTGATTTAAGAGGCACAGCTGTCCAGTGAGAGATGACACACCATCACACTCACAAATGCAACTGGGGACAGGGAGAGCGAGGGAGCGGAAGAGAGAACGACATAGAAGCGAGACACAGAAGGACAGAGTGTTGATTTGGTTTGAAGAGCAGAAATTCAACATAAGCGAGAAAGAGGAAATGTAAAATAGAAAAAAAAATCAACATTAGGATGCAGAAAAATACAGACAGAGGCAGAAAAAGAGGTTGAGAGATGGTAGGAGAGCAACAGAGAGAGAGAGATAAAGAGCTAGAGAGGAAGAGAGAGAGCAAGCCAGGGAGAGAGAGGCAGAGCGTCCTAACTCTAGTGATTCCCAGACTGGCTGGCTGGCTGGCACTGAGCTCTGTGCTCTAATTTACCCGATCTGATGGGGTTTCATGCCCTTGCTGCCAGTGCTGGGGGTTTTAAGGGCAACGTGGGTTTCTGCTGTTGATCTTAAATCTCTTCAGTTCTCACCTATTGACCATATCAGCCTACACAGATGATTACCAGGACAAGCTAATCTCAGCCTTACTGACGGCTAATGGATCTTCAACTGAAACACCAGTAAATGCAAGTGGCCCAAAGACGACTGGCAGAAATGAGAGGTAGGCGCTCCATCAGTGGAAAGAGTATAAAGAGCAT